>RAHM01001160.1:0-10138 GCA_003713295.1 Parotia lawesii | reverse complement strand
GAGCAGAAAGCTGGAAGGGCAGAGGCAAGCAGACCCTGGGGTGGCAAACAAAATATAGGAGAAACTCCTCAGCCATAGCAGGAACCATGGGGTGGTCGGGCAGACACAGGGTGTCGGGTTAAAGTGTAGCAGAAAACCTGAAGCAGCAGCAAAGAAACAGCAGGGCTGGGCAGTGGAAGCCGGGCTCCTGCAAGAAGCTGCTGCACGCAGCCAGGAGACACATCATCCGGGAAGGGGTCAGGGTTCGGGGTCCTCTTTCCCAGTGAGGTCGGGTTTTGGAAAGGTCCCAGTTCAACAGCTGCTCTTGTGAGTGGAAGCTCACCCACAGTAAGTAGAAGCTGTGCAGGACAAGAACTCCGCAGCGGCAGCGAATCCTCTGGGCAGCAACAGTTTGGCACCAAAACCGCACTTCTCCACTCCGATCCTGAGAGGGAGAGACAGAGGAGCCGAGCCCAGCCCCTCACACCCCAGCGAAAATCTCACGGTATTTCAGCCCTTCCCAAGAAAAAACCCCCCAGCTAAGAGAGTAGCCACCTGCACCCTTCCCCCTCCTCGGCCACTTCTTTTGTCTCTTAAGTACCGGTTGTTATCATCTCTTAGGTAACAAATGGGACAAAATTCCCTGAGAGAATGGAAAAAAAAAGAAAAAAAGGAACAATCCCAACCTCCAACACTTATTGTCCTTTTACTGTTCACATCCTCAAGGCATTGCCTTCTGTAAGGCCCTGTCTTAATCAAGTTTAGCCAGACCACCCTAATATATCCTCCATGACCTCTTTATAGCTGGTCCTGGGTTTCCAACACACACAAAGAACACCCAACAGGCTCTGCCCATTTGCATCCCTTTGCATGCAGGAGTTCCAATTCTTTGCTGCTTGTATTACAAAGTGATAAAAAAAATGGAGATAAGATCCTTTTTCTCACAACATCTTATTGCTCAGAAAGAAGGCTTTTTCCATTAAAACTTCCCCCCCTCAAAGTTACTGGATCCAGATATTGACAGAACTTGCTAGCTCCAAAACATCTTGTTCCTAAATTCTCTAAACCACCAAGCCCCTTCTACTTCTACATGGAAGAATCAGCCTTTTAAGCTTTCTGATGCTAGACCTTGGCCAGCTGCCAGGGGCCCAACCAGCTGCTCTCTCACCACCCTTCCTCAACAGGACAGGAGAACAAAACAGGATGAAGAAGTTCCTCCAGGACATAGCCACCTGCCAGATCCAAGGGCAGCAGGGAAGTACCTGCCCCGGACAGCATTTTGCCCTTTCTTAAATATGATTACACAGGGGTGCCACCAGCTTTGCTGAGTTGCTCAGCTTTGGCTCTTGGGGAGTCCGGTGCCTAGCTGGCGGAAATTAGCTGTATCAAGTGCAGGGTAGACCCTGGCCTCCTCTCACAGAGGTCACCCCTGCAGGCCACACCTGGAGTGCTGTGTATAGTTCTGGTCCCCAGAATTCAAAAAAGAGATGGACAGACTGGAGAGGGGCCCAAGGAGGGCCACGAAGATGATCAAAGGGCTAGAGAACCTGCTATATGAGGAAAGCCTGAAGGAGTTGGGTCTTCTCTCCCTTGGAAAAGGCTCAGGAGGAACATCATCACAGTATTTTGGCTCTCAAAAGGAAGCTACAAAGATGACGGAAGCTCTCTTTTCACAAGGAGCCACATGGAGAAGATTTAACGGGAGGGTCATTCTTTATTCCTTTTTATCCTTACCCTTTGCTCCCTCCCCCCTCCAGCCTCAACATGGATAATTTTTGAGTTGATCTTGGTTTTAGAGGGATTTTAGCTTTCTTTCTCTCTGTGCTTTCACTATTTAGTAGAAGTAGACAAAACCTTGCCAAAAAACTTTGTTGTGCTTTCACGTTTCTAGGAAACCTGCGTTTGCAATACTTTGACGGCAATTCTTTAAGCAACCTAAAAGACCCATTTGCACTAATAGATGTAGTCAGCAGAATGGCAAGCTATAGCAGTGACTAATTACACAAGCATGGAATAAGCCCAAGTCCTAAGTTCTCAGACAAATGGGCTTGGCACGATCATAAAGCCACTGGAGGAACATCTGAAAGCAGCTAGGGGATGAATGAAGGCTAGCAATGAGACAGGAATCAGTTGCAAAACATTAGGCACCTGCATAGGCTCGGGGGAACCTCCTCACAGTATTCCAGTAATTCAAGGGAGGGTACAAAGAGGACAGAGGCTCTCTCTTCTCAAGGAGTCACGTGGAAAAGACAAGGGATGACAGGCACAAGTTGCACCACTCCCCACTGCTGGAGGTTTTCAAGATGCAATTGGACAGGGTGCTAGATACTCATCTAGGCTCCCTTTCCCACAAAGGGCTGGACCAGATGATCTTTCAAGGTCCCTTCACACCTGGGCTGCTCTAAGATCCTACGATTCTCCAGCGGATCACAGTTTCATAACCCTTGGCTCTCTCTGCCTTGGAGCTAAGTATCCACAACCTTGCCTGCAAGACAAGACATAAAATTCCACCAGGCACCGCAGACTTCTAAAACCTACAGCAATCACTCAGCTTCTCAAAACTTCCCCTGGCCCTCCAAAGTTGGAATGCCTTCTAGATACCTTAGGGAGTTTACAGAGAGAAGAATAGATGTTACCTACCTCAATCATTCAGTAAGCAAACACTGCACCAGTGCAGTTTCCATCTACTTCAGGTAAATAATTTTCACCTCCTCCTTGGGATGATTAAAAGGTACAGTCCTTGGGCTACTTACACACCCACGTCACCAAATTTCACTCGATGGACTGGGGCTATCAGAGATGAAGACACCTTTCAATGGATGCCTCACATGCCTGAGTAACATAGGATTCAAGGGCAATGAAGGACCACCTGGGTTTCCCACGCCCATTTCCCTTTTTTAATAGCTGTTAAAGCAAGATGAAGTTTTCTGTCTAACTGCAATGTAGTTTTTGTTTCAGTCTGGCTTGGGATAGAGGCAACTTTCCCTATAGCAGCCCTCAAACTGCTCTGCTTTGCAGTAGCATATACAAGGGTGTTGATAACACACCAATGTTTCAACTACTACAGAGAACTGCTCCCACAGCATGAAGGCTACCGCTCAAACCTCTTGCTAACCATCCAGTATGCTGTGGGTGGGCAAGAGTTTGGGAAGGGACAGAGCCAGGACAGCTGACCCAAATTGACAAAAGAGAGATTCCACTGTGCTATGGAAGAACCACAGCTGCCAGTCAGACTGATTGTTTTCTCCTACCATATCCCTCCTCACCAGAAAATGGATATCAATGGGGCCTTATCACAAAGCCATTGAAAAAGCGCTCCAGCAGGAGGTGGATGCTCCCAACACATTGCACCATGCTGAAACCACACTTGGACAGCGTGCCTGTAGCCTCACATACAGTATATTGCACAGTTTTAGCAGCAGCCTACATGAGCTTCCCGTACGTTGACGTACCACGGCCAAAGAGCTAAGACTTCGCTTCCTACAAGATGCGTGAGACTGCTAAGCACTTCCAGCGTCACGCTTCAAATGAACAGGAAAATCACTATCTATCTATGGAATGCTGTTACCAGGCTGAAACATTCCACATACTTGCAGTCCAGGGAGACACCATTTGAACTTGAAGAACTACTTCCCCTCAGTAAGACGCGCAAGACGGAGRTGATATCCCCATGACAAATCTTTATTGTGCAACTGCTGCTCAAAGCTTTTATTACCTTCCACAGACACATGGCACAAAAAATTACACATCGAAAGCTGCTAGATTGACGGGCAACAGATGAAATCCATTCAGTGGCAATTTGTACAAGTGCAGCAACTCTTGTGGTGCAAAAGCCTTAGCCAGCTGGCCAATCTAACTGACGGCCACCCAGAACGGGTAGATGTATGCGATAGACAGACTGCCCACCCTYGGGCCCTTCATCCACAACCATCCGGAATCCATTGGTCAGGCCCAGGTGAGCAACACACATCTCGCCAACAATCATTACATGCCCAAGAAGCTGGAGAAGGAAGTACAAACCCATAAATGAGTAAAATTAAAAAAAAGTAACACACAAAGAGGGGAGAGGGAAGGAAGGGAAGGAATGAGAGCAGAGAACCACCCAGAGAAAGCAGCTAGCCAATTCCTAGCAATTCAACTAGTAACTGATGCTTTCCAAACAAAGCTACAAAGACCAATTATGCACACTACAGGGGCAAAAGAGAGCTAGGCATTTTTTTTCAAGATAGACAGATGTCGCTAGCAAGCAGAGACCGAGGAATAAAGCGACATGGACAGTTTAGGACAAGAAGAAACCGACGCTTTATTAATTTACAAATTCGCTTATATACCTTAGCACACTGGACACTGACATAAGGTTATTGGTTCACTGACCAACCGCCCCTCAAAAGGATTGGCTGAACCCAACAACACTTACTTCAGATATTTTCTCCTCGGTATCATAACAATATCATAGTTTACAAAATCTCTCAACTGTTTTCCCATAGCGTCCGTGAGAAAGCAAGGCACTCATACAGACACTGTCAGAAAATTGAGAAATCTCTCTGCACTCAAGCTTTTAGCATTCACAGACAGCAACAAGTGAAAAACCAGCCACAGAAGCTGACTTTGTCTCTAGGTTAAAGCCCCCAATGCGTATTCAGGCAACATAAGCAATCCCGGTGGAAAATAAACTTTAGGCTGCCGTTTGCATGGGTTTACAAAGTCTTTGAACTTGACTTTCATAGCTAAAAGCAAAGCACCCAGCACCTCTCAACCACCTTTGCCCTTCCTTGCCCCTGACCTGCCAAAAACCCCAAGCCATCTTCCCTATGACTACTCTTACACTAAACCATGACAATAGGCACCTGACCGCGCTCCAAAACAACACTGCATTTTGCACCAGAAGTACATACCCAGGGATGAGCACTGCTTTTAGTCAAAAAGCTCAACTCCATTACAAGCTAGAGGCAAAAGATTATAGCAAAACCCAAAGTAGCCTACTGTGCCCTGTCAAGAAGGAAAGGGGGATGGGAAAGAGTCTAGTAAATGAGGAACTAATTACAAGTACAGTTTAGCATACAGAAAGCTCACACAGTACTTACAGATTCACCAGAACCTTCTGCTTCAGACAACCCAATAATTGGCTCCTTAGGCATGACTAGGAAAAGTGTCCCAGATTGGGGCGAAAGATCATGGAACGCACGGCACTGGAGGAAGAGCAAACAGTTAAAACATAACCGGCTTCAGAGAAAGGTAATAGCTTATGCAAATCCATCTGCCCCACTGAACTCCTACAGAAGCAGATTACCARATACCCAAAACACAAGCCYGAACAYTGATTTTTCTTGCATGACAGTAATGCTTTCTATACCCAAAATACAACATATTTCCAGAGCCCCCTCCAGAATCGGTATTCATCATGCAAGACCATGGGAGCAAGGAGATGGGCCACTACTTGCAATTAACAACCTTCAGTATGTTTTAGTTCGGGCTGATTGTTTCCTCAGCAGTTTTTCGATTGGATGTGGTCCACGCAGAGGCAGGAGACAAATGGCTTGACTGAATCAGCAAAGAGTTTAGTGAAGTGGAAGAGCAGTGGCCAATCATTTCCCACAGGACAGGGAGCTCAAGCATTGAACAAACKTATAATCACAGGAAGCCTGCAAGTGCATAGGACGAGTCTGTCTTCTACATTGCACGCAAACACTACCTTCCAAAGCAGAAGGCATCCCTAACTGTTAACCTTCAGCATTTTAATAACTAAATCATACGGGATATTACCTTAAAGTTAACATCGCATAGGCAACGGCTGCATTGTTTTCCCCACGGTCTAAGCAGCTCTCGTTCCCAGCACCAGCACCCGTGACCCTCGCAAGCATGCTGTTATCACGGTCTTACTTCCCCATAGAAAGAAGGTCTGGGAAGCTTTTGCCGCCTGCAGGATGACCCCTTTACAATTTTTTTTTAAAAGCAAAACTAGAGAAAGCCGTAATTCCTTGCCCTAATAATCCAATTTGGGGGTTCAGAACCAAAGCCTAGCACAGCAAAGCTGTGAAACCTCTTCGACGCTATTACGAGACACATTGAGACCAAGTTACCGTCGGAGGCCCTTCTCTACGCGCGCACACGACACGGTGGGGGTGGCATTCGCTGCGAGTCCGGACAATACCAGCAACCCAGTACGCGCCGCGGCAGCCGGAGGGGTGGGGGTGCGGCACCGAACAAGCTTAGGGGATGGTGCAGTAGAGAGCGCCACAACCCGAAGAGGCCCCGTCCGTCCCTCGTCCCTCCACCCACCCGCAGCAGCAGCGCCGCCACCCGCCCTACCGCGCGCCCGGGCACCGCGCACCGGGTGTCCTCGGCTCAGATGCCCGCGAGCGCGGGAGGAGGGGGAGAGGGGGAGGGAAGGAAAGAGGAACCGCGCACACAGCAAAGCCGCGGCTACCTCCTCGTCCTCGTCGCTGACGATACCAGGAAAACACCTTACCGATGATCTTTCCGAAGACAGTAGTGGCGCCAGCAGAGCGAGAGGCCAGCACCCCAATACTCTCGTCAGCCAAGGACAACGCCCGTGTCCGCCCCAACACTTCCTCCACTAAGCCAGGCCCTCCGCGACGCCCATTGGGCCGACGGATCGTCGCCCGCGTCTCGATTTGCTGTYTCGCCTGTCGTTTTCGCTTTTCCCCGCCCCCTTGGCGAGTCCGCGCTCGTCGACCTGGTGCCCGCGGGCCGCGGAGGGATCTGCCCCGTGTAGTGCTGCGACCTTGAGGGCGGGATACGAGATCGCAGAAGAGGCTGTAGTAGCTACGAGTACTGTTTCTTGTTATTTGTTACTGCATCGAGTCCACCCCAAAGGTGCCTGTGCCTTTTTGGTGCTGCTCCCTCCAGTCAAATGACTGCTTTGGCCAGGGCAGGGCAGGCCTGGCCTTAACTTCTCAGGACATTTTGAAAAACCAACAGAAGTTGCTCTACATTGTTCCCTGAAAGCCCCACTTCCATTATAGACATTTCTAAGCTGCACGTCTCCTGGAAGGAAATAAAATACAAAGCGTGCCTTCGGCACTGCTGGCTTGAGGGCTCAAGATAGTAGGATTTGTGTTAAGCTGGATAGGAGGCTTTTAGAAAAAGAGGCAGTGCCCTCAAAGCTGCCCAAGGGTGGTCTGTGGTGCCCTGCACCCCCGGGGACAGTGAGCACTTTGAATGGTCCACACAACTGTCTTGTAACATATATAAACCTCGCTTTCCTCTATATTGGGCTAAGGATATCCTTGGTCGCCTTTGTGGCAAGGGCACATTGTCCTATTTTGCAAAGCTGCTTTCCAGCTGATGGGTCTCCAGCATGTACTGGTGCATGGGGTTGTTCCTCCCCAGGTGCAGGATTTGTGTATCCACAGGTTCCTCGGGTGGTCTCAAAACGGTTCGTTTCCTATGATGGGAGGGACTTTGTTCCCCAAGTTCCTGCCTTGAGGTTCAGTGTCTCAAGAGGTTTGGTAACCATGCCAGTGAAAACAGAGGAAAACAAATCACCGAGTACCACAGCCTTCTCCACATTGCTGGCCACTAGACATCCTGGCTTATTTATCAGCGAGGGGGAGGGGGGCATGAGGGTGGCGTACGCTTTCTTAAGTCTTATTTTCTGACCAGCGTACCTGTGGAAGCCCATCTTATGATTCTCCATATCCCTTGCCAAATTCAGCTCCAGCTTTGCCTTAGCTTTTCTGATCCCATCCCTACAGACCAGGGCAGCATCTTTAGATTCTTCCAGAATGCGTGTCCCTGCTTCCATTACCTATGCATTTCCACTTTGCGCTTCACCTCGACCAGAAAAATGGCCTTTACTCAGCCATGCTCATCTCCTGCCTTGCTTGCCTGATTTCTTACACTGACCTCTCCTCCTAATCCGGCAGCCTATAGTAGACAGCAACCATGAAATTTGCTTTGTTAACTTGGGTGGGATGATGAGCATGGAGCCAGGCAAGGGCTAAGGTGTACTTTCTATGGCCTACACCATGTTTCCTCCATGTTATCTTTATGGATGGAGATCCGCATAGATGACGTCTAGAAAGGACGAGTTGGCTGAAGGAGGAATTCATGGGCAGCTAGGATAGTCCTCTTTTGTCTCTGACAAACAGCACAGAATGGAACAAAGTCATATGACCGGAACTTTCAAGGACACCGCGGCCAAAAAATGCTACCACATACATGACTATATTACTCAGGTCTCTGCTTATATCATGCTATATGTAAGGAGGAGAAGACTGGGCTGTATATAAGGGGGGTAGAAATTTCACCTAGTTAGGAGGACTTCCCAAAGGACCTCAGAGACAGTTGCTGGGCTGCTCTCTTCTCCCTCCTCCCAAGCGGGGACACCTTCTTGGGAAGCTTCTGCATACGATTCTTATTATTAGCAGTACCCGGGTTAGCACAATGTTATTAGAGCCCTATCACAGCTAGTGCATTTCTCAATGGCAGTTCCAAAACTGTATTTCTGTAGCTTCAAAAAACCGCACTATCTGTGAATCTGTGCTCACAAAGGTTCTTAGAGAATGCAACAAGACTTATTGGTTGTAATCGGAAATTAAGCTGAACTGCACCCAGTCCCTCTGATCTCTGAGGACCAGCTGAAATGCAAGGGGCTTTATTTTCTGCCAAATTTCTTACTCTTAACGCAACAGCTTGGCCTCTAATTTTCATCCATAAGCTCTCAACGTGCTCATCGCTGTCTTTCAAAGACAGCTTTGTGCAGTCAATCCCTCTTATTTTCAGTTTACATAGAGGGCAATCTCTGCCTCTCCTTCCTTCTGACCGGTTTATAGCCATTGATTGCAGAGCTCTATTCAACTGAGTCTTCCCACCACATTTCTGCTATAGTGATTACATTGTTAGCTTTCTGGCTGCACAGTGGCTTCCAGCTCCTCCTCTTTGTTACGCATACTGCGTGCATTGGTACAGAGGTACTTCTGTTGGGCTGTTGACTGCATCACTTTTTTGGAGGATCAAGCCCCAATTCCTTTGCAGCATTTCTCAGGTATTCCCCTCTCAGTTCCAGATGCCTCAGAAGCCCCTGGCTCTTCTCTGTTGCTCAAAACTCCATCATGTTTCCTTGCTGAGTCTCATTTAAAGCCCTCCTTGTAAGTCTGGCCAGTTTGCTGGTGAAGACCCTCTTGCCCCACTTGGTCGCATGAATCCCATCAGCTCCAAACAGACCTGGCTTCTTAAAGGTAGATCCATGATCATTGAAGCCAAAACTTTGCGTATGGCACCAGCTATGCAGCCCGGCACTCAGCTGTTCAGTTCGTCTCTTCCTTCCTGGACCCCTTCCTTAGACTGGAGACTGATAGAAGAGACCGCCACCTGTGCTCCTGATCCTTTTAACGTCGCTCCTACAGACATAATAGTCTCCTGGGAGGGTTCTAAGTTGCCTCATCAGATGCTACACAGAAGAGTAGGAGCAGATGATAATCTGTACTGTTAGCCACTTGGCAGCCTCTCAGTGACGCCACAAATGCGAGCTCCTCGTAGGCAGCAGACCTCTAGAGAACTCATCTGGGTGGCAAATGGGGTCCTCGGTGCTTCTCACTAGGGAATCTCCAATTACTAATACCTTTTTGTGCTTTTCTGGTGGCACTGGTTCTAAGGCCGGCAGGCGGTTAGGTCAGCTTTGCATAATTGGCCTGTCCTGGTTCCTGTCCATTACTCATGTGCTCTTCAGTATCCAACCCAGGGGCATCCTGTCTGTTATGTAGGGGAACTTCAGGAGATGGGGGAGGGTTCTTCCTTCTACCCTGAGCACAGAAAAGCATCTAGTCTCCTTCATCTTGGGATTTACTTGTGTCAGTCAGCTCAAGGTTGGATACCTTTGCCTCGCTTAGTGAGATGGAGCCCCTCTCTCCCAAGCAGATGCTGATCCACAAACAAGGTTCCCTACTTACAGAACCCAAAACCCTGTTGCAAGCATCAGCTCCGCAGCCAATTATTGATCTGAATTATCAGTGCCTCCCTCCTCCCGCCATTTCCTCCCAGCATCAGGACTGAGGACAATAACGCCTGGGCCAACATGCCCTTGACTACTGCCCTCAGTGCTCTGAGGGTGTTGCTAGGAGAAACCTGGTGTAATGGATTTGCTCCTCCTGTTTGAACTATCTGAACTTTGGTCCCAACAGATGATCAACAAGTA
>RAHM01001157.1:0-18901 GCA_003713295.1 Parotia lawesii | reverse complement strand
CCCACTTTCCCTGCCCTGCTGGGAGCTGGGCCGCAGCCGCTTTGCTCTCCGCCGCTTGGACCCTTCGCTACACTATAACCCTGCACACCCTTTGCCGGCTGAGACCTCCCGGAGCTCCCGCTGCAGCTCCGGAGTTTGATACACCTCGTCTGCCACCTGGGATCTGTGCTCGTCCCTGCTGTCCCAGCCTGCTGCTCCCGAGGGTCCGGCCGGGCACCGGGATCAGCCGCCCAGAGGGTTTGTGAAGCTTTTTCGTCCATCCCTTTCCCGGGACCCCGAGCCGCCCCTGCCAGCTGTGACTGGAACTGCACCGAAGGGGGGGGTGCACCTGACAGCCGAGAGAGGCCGGCACTGGGTTTGTGGTTCTGTTTGCTGTTACTGCCATAGTTATTGTTGTTTGTTTGCCTTGCCGTACATATATATATATTAGTAAAGAACTGTTATTCCTACCCCTCATATCTTTGCCTGAAAGCCCCTTAATTTCAAAATTATAATAATTCGGAAGAAAGGAGGTTGCATTTTCCATTTCAGGGGAGGCTCCTGCCTTCCTTGACAGACACCTGTCTTTTCAAACCAAGACAGATGGGAAAAGTGGGAATGGGTGAGAATGAGGCCCAGAGAGAAAGAAGAAATTTGTTAATTTAGAACATAAAGAGTGAAGAGGAAATGAGGATTTTTTTTTGCTGGAAGACTGGGATTGGGAAAAAAATGATTGGAGGCTCAGGGAAGAGAAGGGAGGAGGAATAAAAAATCCCGGTGCTGGTTTAGGGAGGGAATTCAGGGGGTGGTGGGGTGAGGGGTTTGGGAACGCAGGGCTGGACTCGGGGATCAGTGAAGGTTTGGTGCCAGGGAACAGCCAGAGGAGGAGTTGGAGGATGAGGAATCCGTGAGGAGGCTGGAGCCCTCGGGAAGGAACGGGAATGCTGCGGAGCGAGGGGGAAAAGTGGGATTCAGGCAGGCAAAGAGGGGATGGATCAGCCCGGAGAGGAGGAAGTGTGGGAAGGGAGAGGGGAATCCCAAATCCTCTCTCCGGGAGCAGGCAGCTCCCAAGGGAAGGCTGAGTGAGGGGCACGGAGCTCAGGGATCCCGGGAAGCGAAGCAGCGGAGGTGCTGGATCATGGAATGGTAAAGGAGGGATTGGCCTCTTCCTTTTAGCCCTTTCTCAGCCTCACTTCAGTGCTTTATAATTCGTTTTTTAAACGTCCTTTGAAATAGCAGAGGAGAAAATACCAAACCACCCCTCATCTATGGGTTTATTCCCCGGAGCCCCGGTGACGTAACAGAAATATCCAGACAAAATTCCTTCATTCCCAAGGATTCAGCTGGAGAGTTCGGTCTCCGTTTCCTGCCTTGGAATTGTTTATCCTCGTTTTTGAGTTGGTGGAACAACTCCTGTGTGTGTTGGGCTGTGTCCGGGTAGGGCAGGCTGGTCAATCCTGAAACATTTCTGCTCCGCGAAATCAATTCATGAGGATCCAAGTGGAGGCATCTTCTTAAAACCATGGAATCCTGGAATGCTTTGGGTGGGATTTATGGAGCTCCAATCCCATCCCATTCCAGCCCCGGCACCTCCCACGATGATCCCAGGCTGCTCCAGCCTTTCCTGGGACACTGCCAGGGATCCAGGGATTCTCTGGGAATTCCAGCCCAGCTGGGAATTCCTTCCCAAGATCCCACCCCACGCTGCCCTTTCCCACTGGGAGGCCATTCCCTGCCTCCTGCCCTTCCAGCCCTTGGCCCAAGTTCCTCTCCAGCTCTCCTTTCCCTCTGGAAAAGGCTCCAAGATTTCCCTGGATCCTTCTCTTCTCCAGCCGGACATTCCCAGCTCTCCCAGCCTGGCATTGGACCCGTCCCCACCCCAACTCCTCTCTGGGAAGGAATTTTGGGATCCAGGGGCTTCCCTGGGAATCTCGGCACTCTAGGAAGGGTCTCCCTTCCTTTTACCTCCCTTTTCCATCCCCAACTTCCATAAAAATCCCTCTGGATGGATTCTGAGTGTCCTTATCCCAGAATCCCAGAATGGTTTGGGTTGGAAGGGATCTCAAATCCCATCCCATTCCAACCCCGGCACCTCCCGTGATCCCAGGCTGCTCCAGCCTCTCCTTGGACACTCCCAGGGATCCAGAGGCAGCCACAGCTTCTCTGGGAATTCCAGCCCAGCTGGGAATTCCTTCCCAAGATCCCACCCCAAGCTCCCCTTTCCCACTGGGAAGCCATTCCCTGGTTTCTGCCCCTCCATCCTTTATCTCAAATTTCAGCTCTCCTGGAGCCCCTTTAGGCTCAGGAAAGGGCTCCAAGATTTCCCTGGATCCTTCCCTTCTCCAGCTTGAACACCCCCAGCTCTCCCATTCTTTGTCTTTCTGGGACAATAAACCCGTGGCTTATCAGGAATCTTTATAAATTTCTGATTTTGGGGTAGTTCTAAGTAAGTTTGGACAAAACGACTTCGTTTTTGTGAGGCTGCCTCCTCTCCAGCCACTTCCCAGCTCGGGGAAAGGTCGGACGAAAGGAACCCGGTTGACTTTGGGAAGTCTGAGCGCCTTCAGCACCAGTTGAAATATTAAATCCGGGGCTTCCTCCTGGGAAGGGAAGAATTTGCTGATTGTGCTGACCTTGGCCTAAAAACGCTGGGTGCTTCTTCAGCTCGGGCAGGTAATTACAGCTCCGGGAGGAACGTGGCTCTGTCCCTTCTGACCTATTGATTTCCCGGTGATTCCTGCTGCTCTCAYGTCCCAGCGGTGACTCCTTTGCTCTGTGTGGTCAGCAGCTGATTTTATTCATGATAATTCAAAGCGTTGTGTTGTTGATAGGAGTAAATTCGTTGTCTGTAGTTTTTATTTTGTTATTTTTGCCTGGAGATGTTGTGGGTTCCGTCCCCGCAAGTGTCCAAGGCCAGGTTGGACACGGCTTGGAACAACTTGGGGTAGTGGAAGGAGTCCCTGGCCGTGGCAGGGGGTGGAATAGGACGAGCTTTAAGGTCTTTCCAACCCAAATAATTCTGGGATTCTACAATTCCGTGGTTTTTCACAGTAAGCGGCTTTTTCCCTGCCTCCGTCGTGAAATTTCAGTTCCCTTTTTCACAGTGGATGCTCTGATCCCGTGTCCCAGTTCCATTGTGCTTTTTTTTTTTTCCTCTTCCCTCACCTCCTCCCCCTGCTTATTGATTCTTTTTATAGCCTCAGAGGATTTCCTCCCTACTCCAGGTCTTTTCCACCCCGTTCCACACCCGGGAAAAYGCCGCGGGGCAGCGGGGAACGCGCTCCGCTTCCTCCCAGGGAGCGCCAGTGGACACAAACACACACCAAAAACTCCTCCCGAAGCCGGGCAGAGCCCAGCAGAGCCTCACGTAGCAGGTGGTCGGAGAAAATAATTAGGATAATGGGCAGGATAAATCAAGGACTCAGCGGGAATAATGGAATTGTTACCGGAGCAGACACCTCATCCTGCGGAACGCGATGAACGCTCGGCTCCGCCGCTGCCCCGCGAGAGGGATGAGGTGGCTCTGGGGGGAAATGCTTGGGAGGATTCATGAATCACATTTGCCAAAGCAGAACTTTGGATTGGAGCAAAAAAACAAAACAAAAAAAACAAAAAAACGTTGGGTGGTTGAAGAATTCCCGGGTGTTAATTCCTCGCTCCATGGAAATGGGAGAATCGCAGCTTTGTCTGCTCTGGGATGAATATTCCTAAGCATTATATATAATATTCTAATACATATATATCTGTTATTTATAATATATATTTATACATCATAAATAACAGATGTGTTAATGGAGAGGATCTTGCTGTGTTTACTTTATTTTTATGGGATTTGCCTGAGTGGGGTTTCCTGGTGCTCCTCTGGAGGGATGGCTCTGAGCCCACCTCAAACAGACCCCTCAGAGGTGAAATAAAACTGGAAAAAAGGGAAGGAAAAACAAGGAAGAGAGGCAGAAGATTGGGAATTTGAAGTGTGGGGAGAAACTGTGGCTCTGGAGGCTCGTGGGATCTGGTGCCCAGAACCATCAGATGAACCCTCAGCTGTTGAAAAGTTCTTTTTTCCCTTGAGGAAATCCATGAAGAGATCCTGTGTGTCCATCCAAAGTCTCACATAAATAAAATTAAGAGGGTAAAAACGTAGGCAGAGCCATTTCATGGGGACAAGTGTTGAGCTAAGGAGATTTTTGATTCCCTTCTGCAGAGCCACTCCTGTGTTCTTTAAATAAAACACAATCACTGAATGAGTTCAGCCTGAAAATTCCTTCTCTTAGTCATGTGTCAAGCTGGGATTTTTTTGCAAAATAAGCAATTTCCCAGAAATGAGCTAATTTTAGTGCCGTGCCTGATGCATCTGTGATCCAAGTGATGCAGAGGCCTCCAGCCTGCTTGGGTGTGCTGAACACGAGAGGGAAAAATTTCTCCCCAGAGAAATATCTGAGGGGAAAAATGAGGGTGGAATGATCTGAGGGGAAAATGAGGGTAAAAGATCTGAGGGGAAAATGAGGGAGAAATATTTGAGGGGAAAATGAGGGTGAAAGAGTGAGGGGAAAATGAGGGTGAAAGAGTGAGGGGAAAATGAGGCTGAAATGTCTGAGGGGAAAAATGAGGGGAAAATATCTGAGGGGAAAATAAGGGTGAAAGAATCTGAGGGGAAAATGAGGGTGAAATGTTCTGAGCGGAAAGTGAGGGTGAAATATTCTGAGGGGAAAGTGAGGGTGAAATAATCTGAGGGCAAAAATGAGGGTGAAATAGTCTGAGGGGAAAATGAAGGTGAAATAATCTGAGGAGAAAAATGATGGTGAAATATTTGAGGAGAAAATTAGGTGAAATATTTGAGGGGAAAATGAGTGTGAAATATTCTGAGGGGAAAATGAAGGTGAAATGATCTGAGGGGAGAAATTAGAGTGAAATGATTGAGGGGAAAATGAGGGTGAAATAATCTGAGGGGAAAATGAGGGTGAAATAATCTGAGAGGAAAATTGATGGTGAAATGATCTGAGGAGAAAACAAGGGTGAAATGATCTGAGGGGAAAATGAGAGTGAAATATTTGAGGGGAAAATGAAGGTGGAATAATCTGAGGGGAAAATGGAGGTGAAATAATCTGAGGGGAGAAATTAGAGTGAGATGATCTGACGGGAAAATGAGGGTGAAATAATCTGAGGGCAAAAATGAGGGTGAAATGATCTGAGGGGAAAAATGAGGGTGAAATATCTGAGGGGAAAATGAAGGTGAAATGATCCGAGTGGCCTTTCTTTTTAGAGAATGAGTGACGTTGCCTCCAAACTTCAAATATTTCCAGCTGTAAATAAGGCCTCGCTTTTCCTGAGGGCTCTGGTTTTTCTCAAGGAGATGAAATTCATAATGAAACTAAAATATTGCACCTCTATCAGGAGCTTTTAATAACTGTAATAAAAGACAGTTAGAGTGCTGATCTGCATTGATTTTTGCTCCTCTGGGAAGACAGTTCCCTGTGTTTTTAAATATAGCTCTGAAGTGTTTAGTGGCGTAAAYGATTTTCCTTTCACTTCCTTCTAAACATCTCACTGAAAAGCTGTGAATTGCAGGTGGTTTCACCTCTGAAAATGTGGCTTTTTTCCTTTTTTTATGGTGGGCGCATCGATGAGAGGGTGTTTAACGCTCGGCCCTGCAGTTCCTCGAGCTTCTCCTGGAATCTTAGGAAATATTCCTGCTCAAAAGCTGCYTCACGTCAGAAACAATTATGGTTCCATGAACTGTGACCAAAGCCAGGGTAATTTTTATGTTAATGAGGGTGGTGGTAGTAAGGACCCGGCTATTTCTGGAAACTCTTTTCACACATAATTGCTCTCATATTTCTGTGGATAAAATCCCCACAGAAAGCCCCGGTCTGCGCCCACTTCTGCAGAATTGTGGGCTCAGAAACTTTTAGGGTCGAGTTTAAATCAAGAAAGGCCCAGGATGGGTTTTAGGTGGCAGAGGGATCTTTTTTACGTTGCACAGAAGCAGAACAATTTGGGATATTGAGGGTAGAACAGGCTGGGAGAGCTGAGAATGTCCAACTGGAGAAGGGAAGGATCCAGGGAATCCTTGGAGCCCTTTCCTGAGCCTAAAGGGGCTCCAGGAGAGCTGGAATTTGGGATAAAGGCTGGAGGGGCAGGAGGCAGGGAATGGCTTCCCAGTGGGAAAGGGGAGCTTGGGATGGGATCTTGGGAAGGAATTCCCGGCTGGGACRGTGGGGAGGGGCCGGGCTGGAATTCCCAGAGAAGCTGTGGCTGCCCCTGGATCCCTGGGAGTGTCCCAGGAAAGGTTGGAGCACCCTGGGATCATGGGAGGTGTCGGGGTTGGAATGGGATGGGATTGAAGCTCCATGGATCCCATCCAAACCATTCCATGATAGGAAAAATTGCAGGGCCGTGTGGAAAAGCTGCCTTTATTCCGCTCTCGGATTGCTGCCTTTGTGCCTAAAAATCAGGGTTTTTTTTCCCTCACACCCATTTTCCTGCGGTGCACGAACCATCAGAGTTATGATAATGACAATCACTGCCTGCCAGCAGCCTCCCATTCACAAAAAGCTCCTGCTCTGTAAAAACCCTTTTCCCACCTGACCTGAGGGATGATTTCTGCACTTTGCAGCCCCCAGACCCCGTGRGTTGCTCAGGCTCATTCAGCCACTCTCTGTTCTTGGGCTTTTTACACCAGAAAAAGCCAGGATTCTTTAATTTTTTTTTTTTCCATTCAGAAGTCGTTTTCTGTTGGGTTTTTTTGTTTGTTTTTTTTTTTCACTGAGGCCCCTTGCTGCTGAAGTCAATAATGAACATATGGCTGGGAACAGGCAGCCAAAAATAAAGGAATAAAGGGATATGTCTTGGATGGAGAGTGCAAATTTCCCAGGCACTTAGGCAAAGAGAGCATCACTCAGTAAAATACATATTTTAGTGCAGATCATCATCAACAACGGAGCGCAGAAACCACAAGGGCCAAATTACATTTTTAAGGACTTAATTGTTGGTTTTGTGCGGGTTTGTATTTTTTTTTTTTTAATTAGAAAAGCAGAATGGTTTTGCTGTGAGCATCTGGGGGGGGCTGAGTGAGGTGGGGGGGCACCATGTGGTTGTTTTGATGCTCCTGATGGAAAGGAGAGGTCTGATAAGGGAGGATTGCGTTATCAAAACCAGGAAAGAGTTGCTGGGCTYGGTGGTTTTTTTTGGGATAGGAGACTTTTGAGGCATCCACGCTGCAGAAATTGTGGATTTCAAGACAATGAAAAATGCTTTATTTCCTGTGCTGAGCCCGAGGGGGAACGCTGACCCTCCCAGAAATCGGAGTCGCGCGCTCGGGAAAAGCGAAGGTGAAACTTCAGAGCAGATTGATGGAGGAATTCTCCCGGGTTTTTCCCGAATGGATGGAGGCCGGCTCGGAGCACCTGCACCGCCGGGCAGATGGGGCTGCTCGGGGCGCTGAGCACAATCTGGAGAGATCTGTCTGGGGCTCGGCGGCCAAACCCACACTCCAAGGTCAGCCTGATCCTGCCCCGGGCCTTTTCCAAGCGTTCCGTGTCTCTCCTGGTTATTGGGTTGTGTCCCAGCAGTGCTGGCGCTGGGGTGGGCCAGGATCTCCTGGTTTTGGAGACAACAGCTCCCCCGCAGCGTTGGCCGCTGTGGATCCTGATATTCCAGGSGAAAACAGGCCATGGAAGGGCTGGGATGGGAGGCAGGAGCTTCCCTCCTCGCAGTTTCCTGGCCCATGCAGAGAGATCAGGTTTAATGTGGAAAATGTTCCTGCCGGAGCTGGAGCTGGTGAGAATTCACCTGGAAAAGCTCCCTTTGACCTGTGGATTTGAGAGTTTTTGAGGCTGCTGGGGTAGGGAGGGGATGGAGAAGCTTCCTGCAGCTCCAAGGTCCTTTACGCAGCAGGGAATCCGCTTTTCCTACCTGACRCTCAAAATATGGGGAATTCCAGAACAATCTGAGGTGTTTCAGACGTTGGTGACCCGCAGAGAACTGAGCCTCTCGTGGCAGAAGTGTTGGAATTTTGTCACTCTTTCCTTGGCTTGGTGGGTTCCATAATGGGAAATTTGGCAGCTTGAACGTGCCAGGAACGGAAAGGGTTTTGTTGTGTAGCTGTGGAGGGTCAGGAAAGCGTCAGCAATTCCCTGGAATATTGTCCTTCCTCCCTTGGTCACGGAATGTTTTACAGGAGCTGGAAGTGTTGGGATGCTTTAGGAATTTCTCCCCTTGGCCACATCCGTGGGGAGTTTTGCCATGAGGGCAGACATTAAGAGGAAGCGATTTGGGATTGTTTAGGTTGGAAAAACCCTTGGAGATCAAATCCAGCCGTTCCCAGCACTGCCAGGGCCACCACGGATCCGTGTCCCCCCCAAATCCACATGGATTTAAATCCCTCCAGGAATGGGGACTCCACCAGTGATCCGTGTCCCCCCAAATCCACATGGATTTTCAATCCCTCCAGGAATGGGGACTCCATCCCTGATCCGTGTCCCCCCAAATCCTCATGGATTTAAATCCCTCCAGGAATGGGGACTCCATCCCTGATCCGTGTCCCCCCAAATCCTCATGGATTTAAATCCCTCCAGGGATGGGGACTCCACCATGGATCTGTGTCCCAAATCCACATGGATTTGAAATCCCTTCAGGAATGGGGACTCCAGTCCTGATCTGTGTCCCCCCAAATCCTCATGGATTTAAATCTCTCCAGGAATGGGGACTCCACCATGGATCCATGTCCCAAATCTTTATGGATTTAAATCTCTCCAGGGATGGGGACTCCACCACTGCCCAGGGCTGGAAAACCCTTTCCATGAAGGAATTATTCCCAGTATCTAACCTGAACCTCTCCAGGTGCAGCTTGAGGCTTTTCCCTCTGGTTTTATTGCACTCCTTGAGGGAATATTGGAAGAAACACTGGAATGTGTTGCTCTTTGAAGATGGAAATAAAGATAAAAGTGGTACAAAACCAACTTCCCRCCTTCATATAAATCCGTCGGATAAATTCTCGGCGTTGTGTTCTGAAAAGAGCAAATCCGAGGTCACATCCTTCAAGGATCCTGGCGTTGAGTGACTTTGAAATGCCCATTTTCATCCTGCCAGGTGCCGAGCGCCGCTCCAGGCCGTGGGTGTTCCCAGGCTGCTCCAAAGGCACGGCAAAGGCACCCTGGAATCGGCGTTTCTCGGTCACTGGGCCATTGTCTGCGCCCGCGGATGCAGATCCTATCGTTGGGGTTTTTAATTAGCCCGGCATTGACGGGGGGAAGAGGGGGAAATGCAAATCGGGGAGGGAAAATGGAGCCGCGGTTTTTCGGAGGTTGTTAATGCATATAATTAAAGCACTCAGTGATTGTTCCTTCCCCGTGGAGTTGGAAGTGTCACTCAAGGCAGGAGCTTTCAAGTGCCACCAGCATTCAGGGCTATAAATAATCCGGCTGATGGAGATAAGGGATGGAGTATGGAGAGTTCAGATAATGCTCGTCTTATTCAGGATATGAATTTAATCATCTCTTCCGTGGTGGGGAGAGGAGTGAAGGAACCAATCCCAGGATCGGGTTGAGGGGCACAGTCCGTCTCCGATGGCGATGGTCGTTCCGGTCGTTCCACAATAGATTGTGGTGACCTTTACTCCGAACAAATCCCGACGATTTAGTAAATTGCTTCCAAAAATTGCTGCTTTTATCCCATAACCGGTATCTCCTGCTGCAGTTGGACACCTGGAGAGTGAGGGGATTAAAGGTGGCGAGTGAATCTTTGGGCTGTGACACGTTCGAGTGGAATCCCGTGAAACTGTATTATTTTTCTCCTTTCGGAGAGCTGCAGCTTTTGGGGTGGTTTTTTTGGAGCAGGTTTCCCATTCATTCCGTGCTGAGCGTGGTCAGGAAAATCCGATTAAAACCTCCGGGTAGGATCTTTGAATATTGGCTGAGTCGTGCTGGTGCTGAACTTGGGGATGGGACCACGGGGATCCCAAATCCTCGGACCTTTGCCATGAGTCACTCCGGGGTTTTGTGGTTTAAAAGGTTTTTGCAAGAGCACGGGAAGGGGAAATATTGAAATTCAGGGCGTCGTCTCCTGGTTCCGTCTCCTGTTACCTCCTTGGAATGAGGTGATCTTTCCCAAACCAAACCATTCCGTGATTCCCGGATTGTATTCTGATCTAACAGAGGTTGACTTTTGGTTTCCCGTAATCCCGATTTCCTTGGGCAGCAATTGCAAAGTCACCGAAAGCTTTCGATGGCAGTTGGAAAAAGGATTCCGTGCTTATTATTTACTGGGAAAAAATCCTCAGGTTTTCWCTAATATCCCATAAATTGAGCAGTTTTAGGGGAAGTGTTATTTTGAGGTATGAAAAAGTCCATATGAACCTCCAGGTTTGAGTTTCGGCTGATCAGAACTGACCTTTTTTTTGTGCTTTAATTATGATTAAATTGCTGCAATAACCTCTCCCATCCTGCCCGTTGGCCACACCCCCACATTGAAATTTTCCTTCAGCGTCCATCTTAATTATCTAAAACTTCAAGGAGGGTTGGTTTGGCACCTTTGGGGTTGGTYGTGCTTCCGTTTGGAATGTTCTACGTCCTCCGCGGATTCTGAAATTTGGGAATACGTCAGGATCTGCTCTCCCTGGGTCATCTTTAACCTCTCCCTCCGGAGCAGACGTGGATTAGCCCTGACTCAGCCTGGAGCTGATGGAAAACCTCCAGAGCCGCTATGGATGGTGGCCTCTGGAACAAACATTTTAGGGATTCAATTTGTCTTGGCAGCAAATGGCTTGGAAGGGTTTTATCAGCCCAAGGCACCTTTTAAGGTGTCTAATTAAAATAAAACCCACAAGAAAAGGCTACAATTCCTCCTGAAGCTGGGCGTGTGTTGGCATTTTCTACTTCCTTTGTTTCACGAGAGACTTAATCAGAGACTGTTTGTGCATGGGGAAAGGTTAAACCTTTAAACGTTGGGATTTACAGGGACTGTCGGAAAAAGGGGCTGGGGAAGAAAGGCGCCGCCGCCGCCGCCGCCGCTCCGTTATCTCGTTTGAAATTAATTACTTGGGCAATCAGCTCAGGAGGATTTTGAGGAAGAGCCTGAGGAATTAGCAGGGAAATCTGCGGGATTTGAAAGGCCGGTGGGAAGCGGAGTTATCAGCTGGGTTCGTGCTCTGACGTCAGAGGTGCGGAGGGGGCGAAGGGACAGAATTCGGGGTGGGGTCAGCGCCCTCCCCTCGTGACCTCGCCTTTGCTGCTGCGTTTAACCTCAGCCTCAGGGCTGCCTTTGCCTTCCATCCACAGCGGGGGGGGAAAAAAAATGGGAATGTTGGTGAATCATTCCTGCSTCTGCCCTCGGGAATGTTAATCCGGAGCCTTTTCTCCTGGCTGGAGTGGTTTATTCACCGCATTCCTCACCCCAGTGCCTCGGTGCCGCTCGGCCGGGACGCTCGCCCCGCGCGCGTCTCCTCGTTCCTTCTCCGCGTTTTCCATTAACCGCCCCCAAAAGGTGGAATTCAGCCCATTTTGGGTGGGCTGAGGACAGCAGGATCGTTTTCCCGGCCCGGCTCTGCCTCGTGTGGCTTTGGGTCAGCCCTGACAGGAGTGCAGGGAGCTGAGTTTTCCTCTCCCATCGCATCCGGAGCATCGGGTGCTCCCTCAGAAGAAATTGATTGATCCGTAAATCCAACAGAACCCTTGGAGCTGCCCCTGGATCCCTGGAAGTGCCCAMGGCCAGGCTGGATGGGGCTTGGAGCACCCTGGGATGGTGGCAGGGGTTGGGGTTGGAGTGGGATGGGCTTTGAGATCCCTTCCCACCCAAACCMTTCTGATTCCACGTCCTTATCCCCGCTCCAGACCTTGTTTCATCCCCTAAACTGACTCCAGGCTGGGCGTGAGCGGCTCTGGAGGCTGAGCTGCCTGGAAAACCCCTTCTGTTTTCCACCTCTGTTTCCCTGGAGCACGGATGCGCCAGGCTGGATCCGGCCCTGGTTTAGGCAGGGAATCAGCCATAAAAAACCTGGATCATTGCGATCCCTGACCTTCTTCCCATCCTGGTGCCGGATCCTGGTGCCTTGGAGCTGAGCTGATCCGTGTTGGGGGTTTTATCCAGGAGAAATTTGGGTTTGGGAAGCACAGGGAGCTGCTGGGAGAGCCGGGAATGTCCAGCTGGAGAAGGGAGGGATCCAGGGAATCCTTGGAGCCCCTTCCCGAGCCGAAAGGGGCTCCAGGAGAGCTGGAATTTGGGATAAAGGATGGAGGGGCAGGAGGCAGGGAATGGCTTCCCAGTGGGAAAGGGGAGCTTGGGGTGGGATCTTGGGAAGGAATTCCCAGCTGGGAGGGTGGGGAGGAGCTGGGCTGGAATTCCCAGAGAATCCCTGGATCCCTGGCAGTGTCCAAGGAAAGGCTGGAGCAGCCTGGGATCATCGTGGGAGGTGTCGGGGCTGGAATGGGATGGGATTGAAGCTCCATGAATCTCATCCGAACCATTCCATGATTCCATCATTCCATGACAATGTGTGAAGCCCCTCAGCAAAGCCCTGGGCCAGCAACTGGTGGGGCCACAGCAGCCAGGAACTCGCCTCATCCAACTGGGCATTTTTATTCCTATGGGAATACCCCACCGGAGAGGGAGCAGGCCCTGGATATCAAGTGAGCAATCCCGGACTAAATCCAGGCTCTAAGCCAGGATCAGATCTGGTATCACCTAAACCAGTTTAATGCTTGCTCSGTGCAGGGTGCCTTGCCTGGCTCCCGATTTTATTTCCCCTTCGTTGGAATGATTTAATTTTAATTCTCATTCCCAATCTGGGAAAAAACCAACCCGGCTGCTCCGTGCGGGATCCAGGCAGGGAAATCAGAGCCACGGCTCCGTCCTCCCGTTCCGTGGGCTCGCTCCGATCTGGTTTTCTGCATTGCTATTCAAATGCCGTGTCCCAGACGCGTCGATTAATCTCCGGCTGYGGCTGCCGAGATGGAAGATAAGCGCGCTCATCCCTCTTGTTCTAATTCCRAGCGGAGTCTGGGACAGGAAACGCCGCGATATCCATCGAATTCTCGCTGAAAAATAGAAATAAAGCACAGATTTGACTTTTTTTCCCCTCCTCTTCAAACCCAGATCAGACTCTTTTCCATGTCCGAAATGAAATAAATGGATAAATCCTCCCGACTCCAGTAATTCCTACACTTGTAATTCCAACAGTAATTCCAACTGCCTGCTRCAAAACCAAGGAGATTTTGGGAAACGACTTCTGCCAGGACACTCAACCCCAGGAAAAGTTTGTTTTGCCCTTTTTTTTTTTTGGGCTCTTTTTTTGGTCTGACTCATTTTTTTCCCCCTTTTTATTTTTTTTTTTTTCAGGAATTTTTCGAGAACCCCGCGTTCCGCCCCGACGGGATGAAGCTCTACCCCACGCTGGTGATCCGCGGCACCGGGCTCTACGAGCTCTGGAAAACCGGGAGATACAAGAGTTACCCCCCCAGCACCCTGGTGGATCTGGTGGCCAGGATCCTGGCCCTGGTGCCGCCGTGGACGCGCGTGTACCGCGTCCAGAGGTAACTTTCCCGCCTGGAATTCTCCCTTCCCTGCGCCGCGAGGGATTCGTGCTTTAATTACAGCCCGGGCTGACTCAGGCCTTTCTTGTCTCTCAGCCTTAATTATTAATTAGCCAAAGATTGGATGGATCCCATGATGGGTAATTAATTGGGTGGGTCCTGTGATGAATAAYGGGATGGATCCCATAAKGGATATTAATTGGATGGATCCCATGATGGATAATGGGATGGATCCCATGATGGATAATTAATTGGGTGGGTCCCATGATGGATAATTAATTGGGTGGGTCCCGTGAGGGATAATGGGATGGATCGTGTGATGGATCATTAATTGGATGGATCCCGTAATGGGTAATTAATTGGATGGATCCCACAATGGATAATAGAATGGATCCCATGATGTATAATGGGGTAGATCCCATGATGGAAAATGGGATGGATCCCATGATGTGTGATTAATTGGATGGATCCCACAATAGATAGTGGGATGGATCGCATAATGGATAATGGGATGGATCCCATCATCAATAATTGGGTGGATCCTGTGATGGATAATGGGATGGATCCCAAAATGGATATTAATTGGATGGATCCCATGATGGATATTAATTGGATGGATCCCATGAGGGATAATGGGATGGATCCCATAATGGATATTAATGGGATGGATCCCATGATGGATAATGGGGTGGATCCCATGATGGATAATGGGATNTTAATTGGATGGATCCCACGATGGATAATGGGATGGATCCCATGATGGATAATGGGATGGATCCCGTGATGAGTGATTAATTGGATGGATCCCACTATGGATAATGGGATGGATCCCATGATGGATAATGGGATGGATCCCATCATCAATAATTGGGTGGATCCTGTGATGGATAATGGGATGGATCCCATAATGGATATTAATTGGATGGATCCCATGATGGATAATGGGATGGATCCCAGGATGGATAATGGGATGGATCCCACAATGGATATTAATGGGATGGATCCCATGATGGATAATGGGATGGATCCCAGGATGGATAATGGGATGGATCCCAGGATGGATAATGGGGTGGATCCCATGAGGGATAATGGGATGGATCCCGTGATGGATAATGGGATGAATCCAGTGATGGATAACGGGATGGATCCCATGAGGGATAATGGGATGGATCCAGTGATGGATAATGGGATGGATCCCATCATGGATAATGGGATGGATCCCATCATCAATAATTGGGTGGATCCTATGATGGATAATGGGATGGATCCCATAATGGATATTAATTGGACGGATCCCATGATGGATAATGGGATGGATCCCATGATGGATAATGGGATGGATCCCACAATGGATATTAATTGGATGGATCTCGTGATGGATAATGGGATGGATCCCACGACGGATAATGGGATGGATCTTGTGATGGATAATGGGGTGGATCCCAGGATGGATAATTAATTGGGTGGATCCCACGATGGATAATTATATGGGTGGATCCCACGATGGATAATTAATTGGATGGATCCCAATGGATAATTGGTCCGGAATACGAACGCATCCATGAAAAGCATTTTTTTCAGGATAATTCCTTTCAGAGCTGGAAGTGTTGATGCTACAGCCTGGTAAATCCTGGAATAATCCCTCTCTTCAGGAAAATAACTTGGAATTGCRAGCAGAGCGGCGTCAGTCTGTGTCTGGAGGGACAGGTGTGGACATAGATGGAAATCTGGGAGGGAAGGAAAATCCCAGGATCGTGGAATCACGGAATGGTTCGGGTTGGGAAGGACCCTGAAGCTTTTTGAGGAATAACCTTTGAAGGAACAAGAGYGTTGGTTGGAAAATCGGAAAACCGATAAGAAAACAAGGAAATCAGGAGGAGCCCTGCATGGAATGGGGCAGGAAATTTGGGAATTCTTGGTCAGGACTGGGATTCCGGAGTAGCTTCCCGCTGTCCTCGCCGTGTCCCATTTTCTTGTGGCGCCATCGGGATCTAAATCCAGGAGGTTTGTTCTTCGGGATGGCAGGAATTCCCAGCCCAGCAGGTCTTTTCCTAAGGAATTCAGGCCTGGAAAAGGCTTTGCTGGTGCTGATTGGCCTCCATCCAGCTGGGACGTTCCCATTTTCCCGCCTCCTGGAACTTTTCCACGGAAATTTCGGATTTTTACCCCTCCAGTGCAAAGTCCTGAAGTTCTTACTCAGCTCTGAATCCCCTTTGTGTGAGTTGGGAACAGAAGAATGGACAAAGCCAAGATTCCCAAATCATGGAATCGCAGATATCCCAATATCCCATCCTAAACCATCCACGGGCTGTTCCCAGCATGGATTCGAGGAGTGGCTTTGAACTGAGAGCGGGTTTAGAGTAAAAATTAGGATTAAATATCGGGAAGGAATTCCCGGCTGGGCTGGAATTCCCAGAGAATCCCTGGATCCCTGGCAGTGTCCCAGGAAAGGCTGGAGCAGCCTGGGATCATCGTGGGAGGTGCCGGGGCTGGAATGGGATGGGATTGGAGCTCCAYGGATCCCACCCAAAGCATTCCGGGATTCTGGGATCGAGGACRCTCAGGATCCATCCCGAGGGATTTTTCTGGAAGTCGGGGATGGAAAAGGGAAGGGAGACCCTTCCTGGAGTGCCGAGATTCCCAGGGAAGGCCCTGGATGCCAAAATTCCTTCGCGGAGAGGAGTCGGGATGGGGCTGGATCCAATGGCAGGCTGGGAGAGGCGGGAATGGAGGGATTTCCCTGGGAAAGGGGAGCTCGGGCTGGGATCTTGGGAAGGAATTCCCGGCCGGGCTGGAATTCCCAGAGAATCCCTGGGAGCATCCAAGGAAAGGCTGGAGCAGCCTGGGATTGTGGGAGGCGTTGGGGTTGGAGTGAGATGGGATTGAAGCTCCATGGATCCCACCCAAACCATTCCATGATCCCAAGCTCTGAGAGCCACTCTTTGGGATCCTTGTTCCCTGGGACCGGATTTTGAGGAAAATCCAGGAACTCCCTGTGTTCGTGTCCATCCCAAGCCCAAAATAATCAGGATAACGAGCGGGGTGAGCGTGGGAGAGGCGCCGCCCCTTGAGGAACCTTCCTGCTCCAGGAAATCCAGTGGAAAACTGTGGAAAAGGTGGAATCGCCATCCCCAGAATCCTTTCAAATCCTGTGGATTTTAATCCTAAAATCCTTGAGGATTTTAGGCCACGATTTCACACCCCTGCTGCTGCTGCTGCTCGATCTTAAAGGTCTTTTCCAACCTYAAGAATTCCGGGATTCTGTGGAATTTGGGGGKTTTTTTTAACGAACGAGCTGCTAACGAGTGATTGGAGGCGGTTTCTCCCAGGGTGATCCGTAATCCCGGCATTTCTCCCGGATATTTGGGATCCTCCTCATCCCCAGCAGGAGCATCACACACCTGCAGGGCTTGGTTTTTCCTTGGATTTTGGTGGTTTGGTTGGATTTTCCCGGCACTCTGCCAATGGAGAGTTGGAGGGTGAGGACACAAAATCTCCTCTGAGCTCAGAGCCGGATCCAGACTTTTCCCTGGGAGCTTCCRTCCGCTGCTCCAGCGGAGATCCAAGGAATGCAAATGTTGGGAAGAGAGGAGATGGAACAAACCTTAATCCTGAATTTATTCCGCGTTTTAACGACTCCTGAATCGCCGGGATGGCGTTGTCCGGTGGCTGGAGTCGGCCTGGATGCTCCCGACAATCCAAAGCGGGCCTGGAAAACCCATTCCCGGCTTTTTCTTTCCTTCAAAACCTCCTTTTCCCCRTTTTATTTTCATTTCCTTCGCTCCCCAGCCGGCGGATGAGAGGCCCGGCGTTGTAATCCGCCTTTTATTTGCGGGATTTCAGGCGCTTTTCCCTGGATTTAGCTAAAAAACCTGGGATTGGAGCGTGGCGGGTTTTTTTTTCATCTGTGTTCCTGGAGGGAAAATCCACCCAGCCTGGCACGTCCGGAGCCGTTCCGTGGTTGTTATTCCCTGGATTATCCCTGCGGATCCGAGCGTCCTCCAGGCTCGTTCTTCCCCCCTAATTGCAGCTCTTTGGAGGGAATTCTGTCGCCTCTGCAGGGTCTCATTTATCCAGAGAAATCCCTGGATAAAGGATCCGGTGAAGGAATTGGGTTTTCCTTGGGAGTTCTGGGCAAGCCACGAGGAATTATCCACAGATCCTGTGGATTTCTAGGGAAAAAAAAAAGACACAGGGAATGGCTTCCCCAGGGTTTGATGGGATATTGGGAAGGAATTCCAGGCTGGGAGGGTGGGGAAGGCCCTGGCACGGATTCCCCATCCCTGGAATTGTCCGAGGCAAGGTTGGACAGGGCTTGGAGCAGCCTGGGATGGTGGGAAGGTGTCGGGGTTGGAGTGGGATGGGATTGAAAGGTCCTTTCCAAGGAAAATCCTTTCTTTCCGCCTTTCCCAGAGTCCCTGCGAGGCTGGAGCAGCACCAGGATCAGGTTTGGGATCCTTGAATTCCTTGGTCTTTATCCAGCCCCTGCCAATCCCAGGAATTGTTGATGGGGGGGAAGGAAAATCCGCCAGGAGCTGGGCGGATCCGTGAATTCATTCCATGGCAAATCAACATGGATGAATTAATTAATGAATGAATTAATTACAGCCCCAATTCCCTGAGCATCCCAAGCTCTGGATGGGATTTTGGGATGTTCAGGCCTCGGCGCAGCCGAGGAAAAGGAGGAAAACTCATCCAAGGAATGTTTGGGTGTCTTCCCTGTCTCTCGTTTCCCTGGAGCTCGGAGGGATTTTGGATGAACAGGTGGAGTTTTATCGGGATGAGCCGACATTCCAGGCTGGATCCCGATGCGGAAATCCTCCTTTCCCTAAAAAGAGGGATCCTCATTCCCTCATCCCTGTGGGATAATCTGGAAGCCACTGGAGAGGCCAAATTTGCTTCCAAATTTTCTTGGAGCTCCGTCCTCRGGGATCTTCAGATTCCTGCCGTCCTCAGGCTGGGATTCACATTCCCGTGGGAATGGCCTGGAATTCCCAGCAGGACTTTGCTGCACAGAACTTTCCCGCTTTTAAGGGAAACATCAAAATCCCAGCGTGGAAAAGTTGTAATTCCGGTGGATTTTCCCTGAATCGAGAGTGATTCCCGATTTCTGGGCTCCACCAGCAGATGCCTTGAAGAACATCTGGATGATCCCATTTTTTTTCCCGGATTCCCAAGTGAAGAACCGAGAAAAAAATTTAAACTCATTTTTTAGGATTCTTAAAGGTTGAATTCTGGTTTTTTACCAAAATCTGCGGCTCCTCCCTTTCATTTCTCTGCTTTTCCCTTTGTTTTTCCCTGTTTTCAGTTGTGTTTCCTTCCTCATCCAACCAAATCCTTGAAACCAAAGGAATTTGGGAATTTGGGAATTTGGCTCTCATCAGCTCCGGAGCGAATTC
>RAHM01001156.1:0-11128 GCA_003713295.1 Parotia lawesii | reverse complement strand
GGTGGATTAATCAATGGATGAGGAATTGTTCTCCTCACGTGTCTTGTTCTCCTTATCCTCCACCACTTTTCCTTTCCATGGGTCAGACAGAGCCCAGCACTGAGACCCCACAGTGTGACCTTGCTGGGCCCAGATGAGATGAGCGTTATGAATGAACCAACACAGGACTTTGAACAGCATGGCAGGCCTCCCTATATCCCAGGGATTGCTTTCCCATCTGCAAAGGGAAACACCAGGCATGTAGAAAGGTGTGGAGAGACGGAAACATGGTGGGGAGGGAGACAAGTTCATGGAAGGAGAAGTCCCACAAAAGCAGCACTCCTGCAAATCCCACACCAGCCTGACAGGTTTTGAGGCCCCTCTGCAAAACACAACAAAAAAACACAGCACATGAGTGCCATGGGGTGACTTCACTGATGATACTCCCAACCTCTCCAAAGCCTTGGCCTTCTTTTCAGCCCTCCCTGGTTCGCACCACCAACACCAACCTCAGCCTCTAATAGTTGCATTTAATTGTTCCACCAAGGTCAGATGGACACAGTCTCAAGAGAATCATTTGGAATAACAAAATTCCACAAAGACACGCCCCCACCATGACAGAAGACGGAAGAGGAGCTCAGTGATCGTCCTCCAGTGAATATTGGCTTTTGCTAACAAGAACACAAAATTAAGGTTTACAGGATAAAAGTTACGAAACTTTATGGCTTGAATGGGGAAATTGACATCACAAACCAGCCTTGGATAAAATGGGATTGGATGAGGTTTGTTCTTTGTTTATTGCATTTCTGAATGAAGTGTAGAAATACAATTTAAATGGCAGAGTATGTTGTTGTATAAATTTGAGAAATCCTAATGGACCATAACACTGGAACAAGTACAGCCTGAACAGCCTCTCTTTTTCAGAACCCTCTACCTTGGCCTCGTTCAAAACACAACAGGAGGAGCTCTCTTTCGTCCAAGGGAAGCGCCCCCAAGCACTGAGACCTTTCTAAGATACTGCACAGTGGTCTCTCTAGGACATCAACAGCTCCCTCAACATTCCTGGGTGCAACACAATGACTGATGGACAATCAGTCACACAGGACAGAGTCCCAGTCTTCATAAGGCAACCACAAACCACAGCATATCAGTGCCACAAAATGACATCACTGATGACATTGCACGTATCCAGGGCTCTGGTTGTTTATTCAACCCTCCCTGAAACACAGTGAACAATCAAATCCTCCCAAATACCAACTCATGAAAGCTGCCGCCAAGGTCAGATGGACATGACCTCAAGAGCAGGACAAGGAATTGCACAACTGCATGAAGGAAAACACTCCCCACCTCAAGACCTCATACCAGCCTGGGCCAGGCAAGAGCTGCTGCCTCCAAAATGCCCCAAGGCCATGGGACAAGGCTGTCCTGCCCATGCAGGATCAGCATAAAAGCCGGCCCAGTGCCTCTCTCCCTCACACACTTCTCCTCCCGTCTTCTGCTCCGGCTAACAACCAGGTGAGTCTCAAGCCCCTGACCTTCCTCCTTCTGGACCCCTTGCCCCTTCTCTTCCAGCATGCTCGGCCCCAGCCTCAGCAGCCCTCACACATCCCCACAGCCCCAAAACAGCCTCCACACTCCCTTGCCCTCCTGCACCACCACCCCTTGCACCCCTTAAAACCCTGCCCTGCCTCACATCCCTCTCTCTTCCAGGGAACCTCCACACCACAMCCATGGCCTGCTGCCGACCCTGCGGACCCACCCCGCTGGCCAACAGCTGCAACGAGCCCTGTGCCCTGCAATGCCAGGACTCCCACGTTGTCATCAACCCTTCCCCCGTGCTGGTCACCCTGCCAGGACCCATCATGACCTCCTTCCCCCAGAACACCGCCGTYGGATCCACCTCCTCGGCTGCCGTGGGCACTGAACTCAGTGTGCAGGGACAGCCCATCTCTGGTGGATTTGGTGGCTTTGGCTATGGATTTGGCTATGGGCTGGGCTATGGCTATGGGCTGGGAGGCCTGGGCTGCTATGGCAGGAGGGGCGGCTACATCTGCTAAGGGCCCTCGGCACCACTCCTGACACCACCAGCTCAGCACTCTGGCAACAGCTCCCATGAGCAAAGCACTTTGGCTGATGGTTGCCCTACTCGCACCTCACAACAGATTATTTCCACTTTTTTCACCTGACTTCTCATTCTGTCATGTCAATAAAGTTTTCTTGCATCAAACCTGGGATGCCTCCTTATCTTTTTGGATTCCAAGGGTCTCGCATCCTCACCCAGCACATTCCTGAGCTCAACAGGCCACTGGGGGTACACGGAACAGGGCAGCAACACTTTTCCTCACATACATGGCAAAACAACTAATAACAAATTCTGGCACATGAAGCACATGAGAGGACATCTCCCAGAACATGTCACACCCCGTCCACTGCTACAACAAAGACTTTGACACAACAATTCTCTCCTGGGCACAAAACTGAAAAAGGCACTCCATCTAGGCACACACTTGTCAAACTCTCTTCCCACCAGGACTCTTGAACCCTTCCAGAAAAGAGARAAACAACTYCAACCAYTTGGGCAGGAACTCTGGACTGCAAGTGCTTCAACTCCCCTGCTCAAGCAAGACCAACAGAAGCAGCATTTCCAGCACCATGGACAGTTCACGTTTTCATCTCCCAAGACACAGACTCCACCACCTCTTCAACTCTGTGGCCACCCTCACAATGAGAGATTCTTGTCTTTCAATGAAACATTCTTTGCCCATGGAATTCCATCTCTTCTCACTTGTGCCCTTGCTCTCTTGCCCTGCATGTGTGCACTGCTGAGAACAGCCAGGCTCCCTCAACTTCATTCCCTGCCATCAGGGATTTGCACACACTGATGACACCTTCCTGTCCACCCTTGTCCCCCAGCTCTCTCAGATCCTCATCTAGGAAACATCTTCCAGCCCCTTCTGTATCTGGGTGGCCCTGGGGAGCTGGTCCAGAACTACCCAAAACACCTCACTTGGGACCTCACCAGTGCTGAGCAGACACCAAGAGTCACCTCCCACTGCCTCATCACAACACTTTTCCCAATCCTGCCCTCGAATCTTGGCATCCCTTTTCCCCACAAGGGTACAGGGACACCTCCTGCCCCATTTCTTTTCACCCATAATGACAAAGGCTTTTTTGGACAAGAAAACAATTGTTCCAAATGATACCAAGATGTTCCTTCCTACCTGGCATGACTTCCTCCTTCCTCCCAAGAAACAGCCCTTGGCAGCTGCCCTTGCTGAGCTCCAGCAGATGTCCAGGACTCATCAGGTTTTCAGGGCTGGCCCAGTGGATCCAGATCCTGGGCTACAGCACAGGAGCCTTGCTGCCATCTGCACTTTGGGACACTGTCCACAATCCTCTGGGCCCAGTTCTTCAGACCTTTCTCAGGCCACCACTCTGGGGACTGATACAACCCGGACTTTCCTGGTTGTTGAGGATCATACAATGCTCTTCTCCAACAGCCCTGGGCAACCTCTACATCCTCTTTCTGACAATCACAAGTGGCCTCAGCCCTTGGCAATCATCCCAAATGAAGATGCCAAAGGCCCTGGATATTAAAAGCTTAAAAGCAAGAGGGGCACCCAGACACCCACAGAGCACAGTCAACAATAAAGGTCTGGTCCAGTGTAAGGTTTTGCCAGGTGAGAGCAACTTTGAAAGGCATAGAATTTGAGGGAAGGGGCAACAGCTCTACACAGCTGCAAATCCCAGAGCAGCCTGACAGGGCTGGCAGGGAATGGGGCCCCTCTTCACAACACACCCACAAACCCGAGCACACCACTGCCACAGGGTGACCTTGCTGATGACAACCCCACCTCCCCAATGCATTGGTTGCTTATTCAGCCCTCCCTGACACTCAACTTCCATGCAAACCCTCCCAAACACCAACTCACACTTAAAAGCTGCCGTCAATGTCAGAAGGACAGGGCCTCAAGAGAAGTTCATGGAACCGTGGAATTCCATAAAGACACGCCCACGTCATGACAGAGGGAGAGTAAAAGGAGCACGCTGACCATCAGTCAGTAATTATTGGGTTTTGCTCACAGGAACACGACATTACAATTTACAAGATATAAATCATTATGAAACCTGATGGCTTAAATGCGGAGTAAGGGAATTGATGCCACAAACCAGCCTGGGAACAAAGGGATTGGGCCCTGTCTGTTGTTTGTTATTGGATTTCTGAATGAGGTCAAGGAATACACTTTACATGTACGAGTATGTTGAAATTAAAATTTGAGAAGTCCAAGTGGACCATAAAATGGAACAGGTTCAGCCTGAACAGTCTTTCGTTTACCAGATCTTGTGATCCCATTTAAGCCACAAAGGCATGAGCTCTCATTCATAAATCAGGAAGTGCTCCCAGGCACCAGGAGCTTTCCAAGCTGTTGCACAGTGACTCCCCCAGGACATCAGCAGCTCCCTCAACATTCCTGGGTGCAACACAATGATTGACAGACATCCAGCGGCACAGAAGAGGAGCCCAGTCATCACAAAGCAACCACAAACCACAGCACACCAGTGCCACAAAATGAAATCACTGATGACATTGCACCTCTGCGGGGCTCTGGTTGTTTATTCAGCTCTCCCTGACACACATTGAAAAATCAAATCCACCCGAATACCAACTCATGAAAGCTACCGCCAAGGTCAGATGAACACAGACTCAAGGGCAGGACATGGAACTGCAGTACTGCATGAAGGAAAACAAATATTTCCCAGCTCATGACTTGCAAGGTTGGGCCACACAAGAGCTGCTGCCTGCAAAACGCCCCAAGGCCATGGGACAAAGCTGTCCCACCCCTCCACAACCAGCATAAAAGGCGGCCCAGTGCCTCTCTCCCTCACACACTTCTCCTCACACCTTCTCCTCCTGCTCCTGCTGACAACCAGGTGAGTCTCAAGCCCCTGACCCTCCTCCTCCTGCACCCCTTTGGCCCCTCTCTTCCAGCACGCTCAGCCCCAGCCGCAGCAGCCCTCACACCTCCCCACAGCCCCACAACAGCCTCCACACTCCCCTTGCCCTCCTGCATCACTGTCCCTTGCACCCCCACACCCCTGCCCTGCCTCACACCCCTCTCTCTTCCAGGGACCCTCCACACCACACCCATGGCCTGCAACGACCTCTGCCGTCCCTGCGGACCCACCCCGCTGGCCAACAGCTGCAACGAGCCCTGTGCCCTGCAATGCCAGGACTCCCACGTTGTCATCAACCCTTCCCCYGTGCTGGTCACCCTGCCAGGACCCATCATGACCTCCTTCCCCCAGAACACCGCCGTCGGATCCACCTCCTCGGCTGCYGTKGGSASTGAACTCAGTGYSCAGGGACAGCCCATCTCTGGTGGATTTGGTGGCTTTGGCTATGGCCTGGGCTATGGCCGTGGATTTGGCTATGGGCTGGGCTATGGCTATGGGCTGGGAGGCCTGGGCTGCTATGGCAGAAGGGGCAGCTACATCTGCTAAGGGCCCTCGGCACCACTCCTGACACCAACCACCCACTCCATGGAACACATCTCAGGCATTGAGGATGCCTCTGTGGGTCAAGGCTCTCAACTGGGCTCAGCACTTCCAGCTCTTGCTCTCAGGGCATCAAGTGAGGCAGCAGCCAAGGGGCCAGCCCAGGCTGCCTGCAAACATGGCCCATTTACGTTCACCTCTTCTCCCACTCCTTGCTCTGCATCGCCCTTTGGCTCTGTCCCACCCCTCTGCTGCAAACCCCTTCTCCCAAGCCAGAGACCATTGAGCACCTCCGGTGGGCTGCTGCCACTAGAGGGTAGAAAGGCCTTGATGCTCTGGCCAAACCTACTGCAAGCAAAGCACCTCGGCTGACGGTCACCCTGATTGCACCTCAGACCAGCTCCCTTCCACTGGATGCTGCTCGTGACCTTTCACTGTTCTTTTGCCTCAATAAAATTGTCTTGCCTTGCAACCTGAGACGTCTCCTTAAACTTCTTTCTGACAAAGGTGTGCCAACCACACTTGCCACAAATCCATGTTTCCACAAGCTATTTGTGGAGGGTGCAAATTGCACCAACACCTATCTTAGGAATCGGTTCTGCAGTTCCACTACCCACTAGCACACACTGGCATGCTCTGTGCATCACACAGAAGCACTTCAGTTGCTTAAACACAGGCCTGGATACACTAATGCAGGTCTGTCCTTGACTCTGACACAAGCCCCTCATGGGCGGTGTGTTCATTTTGGCTGGACACCAGTTGCTCCAGACCCTCATCATCTTCCAGGCCCATCAATAAATCCGCTTGAGCAGCTTCATGTCTTCCTCATTTTCAGGTCTCGGAGTTGAACACACAACTCCAGTCTACCCAGACCAGAGCAGAGGAGCAGAATCCGCCCCCTCACCTGCTGCCCACGCTGTGGGCATGAGCCCAGGACACAGGGAATTTCTGGTCAGTGCATTCATGTGGCTGGGCATGTCCAGCTCTTCATCCACCAACACCCCAAGTCTTTCTCCTCTGGGCTGCTCTCAACCCCCTCATTGTCCAGTCTACAGCCATGTTTGGCATTGCTCCAAACCAGATGCAGGTGCTTGCACTTGGCCTTGTTCAGCTTCATGAGATTGACAATATCCCACATCCCAAACCCGTTCCAGCCCCTCTGGATGTCATCCCTTCCCTCCAGACAACCAACCACACCACTCAGCTTGGTGTGGTCCATGGTTTTTCTGATCATCCCACTCAATCCCAGCATCCAGATCTGTGACAATGATGCAAAATTATAATGATCCCAATGAGTCTCTGAGGGTCACCACTCATCCCCGTTCTCCACACAGGGACATGGAGCCATTGACCACAAGTCTTCGAGTGAGACCATCCTGCCCATTCCTTATCCACCAAATGTTCCTACCAATACCCACATCTCTCCCGGTTAGAGACAAGGATACTGTCTGGGACAGGAACAAAGGACTTGAAGAAGTTCGAGTACAGGATATTGGTGTCTCTTCCCTCATCCACCAGTGCTGGAATGACTACCAACACATCAAAGCTGCTGCCAAGGTAAGATGGGCATGGCTTCAAGAGAGGGACATGGAATTGCAGAGCTGTGGGGGGCAAAACTCTCCCAATCTCATGACTCACCAGGCTGTGCCAGGCAAGAGCAGCTAACCTGAAAAATGCCCCGATGTCATGGGCAATGGCTGTCCAAAACCTTCAGCCCTGGATCATCCTCAAGGCTGTGCTCTGGATATCCTCCAGCAGAGTCTTGTCTTCCTAATTCTCACTAACCCAGAGATTAAGAGAGTTCTCCAGTATCACCAGAGCAGAGCAGAGCAGCAGAATCTGCTGCACCTGGATTGGAGCAATCCAAACCTGCAGGACACAGGCTGAATGATGAGGGGATTGAGCCCAAGGAGGAGCACATGGGGTGTTGGTGGATGAAGAATTGGACAAGCCCTGACATATGAATATGCCAAACAGAAACCCCCCTGTGTCCTGGGCTCATCCCCACAGCAGGGGCAGCAGGCAAGGGGGGAATTCTGCTCCTCTGCTCCAATCTGGTGAGACTGAAGTTGTTTGTTCAGCTCTGGGACCTGAAAACAAGGAAGACATGAACCTGCTCAACCAGAGCTGAAAATGGGCCCAGAAGATGATGAGGGGCAGGAGCAACCGGTGTCCAGACAAATTGAACACACTACCCCTGGGGGCATTGTGCCAGAGGCAGGGATAGACCTGCATTAGTGTATTCAGATCTGTGTTTCAATAGCTGAAGGGTTTGTGTGATGAAATGGAAGGACAAACTGTGGCAGTGGGTAGTGGAACTACAGAAATAATACCTAAGAGTGGTCTTGGTACACTTGTTCACCCACCCCAGTGGACTCTACAACCCTGGCTTCTTGCTGAGTAAGATTGGAAGAGTCCTGGGAGAAGAAAGAAGGACTCATCTGAGGTCGTGATGCAGGAAAACTTTATTGAGGTAGAAGAGTGAAAAGTCATGAGGAACCAGTGGAAGGGAGCTGGTCAGAGGTGCAAGTAGGGCAACCATCAGCCAAGGCCCCTTGCTTGCAGTAGGTTTGGCCAGGGCATCAAGGCCTTCCTAAGCCACAATGGGAGGAACCCAAAGAAGGTGCCCGATGGTCTCTGGTTTGGGAGAAGGGGTTTGCAGCACAGGGGACTGGATAGAGCCAAAGGGCGATGCAGAGCAAGGAGTGGGAGAAGAGGAGGAGGCAGATGGGCCATGTTTGCAGGCAGCCTGGGCTGGCCCCTTGGCTGCTGCCTTGCTTGGTGCCCTGAGAGCAGGAACTGGAAGTGCTGAGCATGTTTGAGAGGCTTGGCGCAGAGAGGCATCCTCAATGCCTGAGATGTGTTCCAGGGAGTGGGTGGTTGGTGTCAGGAGTGGTGCCGAGGGTCCTTAGCAGATGTAGCTGCCCCTCCTGCCATAGCCGCCCAGGCCTCCCAGGCCATTGCCATAGCCCAGCCCATAGCCAAATCCACGGCCATAGCCCAGGCCATAGCCAAAGCCACCAAATCCACCAGAGATGGGCTGTCCCTGCACACTGAGTTCACTCCCAACAGCAGCCGAGGAGGTGGATCCAACGGCGGTGTTCTGGGGGAAGGAGGTCATGATGGGTCCTGGCAGGGTGACCAGCACAGGGGAAGGCTGGATAACAACGCGGGAGTCCTGGCATTGCAGGGCACAGGGCTCGTTGCAGCTGTTGGCCAGCGGGGTGGGTCCGCAGGGTCGGCAGAGGTTGTTGCAGGCCATGGGTGTGGTGTGGAGGGTCCCTGGAAGAGAGAGAGGTGTGAGGCAGAGCAGGGATGTGGGGGTGTGAGGGGCGGTGATGCAGGAGGGTGAGGGAGTGTGGAGGCTGTTGTGGGGCTGTGGGGTGGTGTGAGGGCTGCTGAGGCTGGGGCCGAGCGTGCTTGGAAAGAGGGGCCAAAGGGGTGCAGGAGGAGGAGGGTCAGGGGCTTGAGACTCACCTTGTTGTCGGCAGGAGCAGGAGACGAAGGTGTGAGGAGAAGTGTGTGAGGGAGAGAGGCACTGGGCTGCCTTTTATGCTGGTTGTGGAGGGGTGGGACAGGCTTATCCCATGGCCTTGGGGCATTTTGCAGGCAGCAGCTCTTGTGTGGCCCAACGTTTCAAGTCATGAGGTGGGGAATGTTTTCCTTCACATAATTCTGAAGTTCTATGTCCTGCCCTTGAGTCTGTGTTCATCTGACCTTGGCGGCTACTTTAATAAGTTGGTATTTGGATGGATTTGATTGCTCAACGTGTGTCAGGGAGGGCTGAATGAACAGCCAGAGCCCAGAAGATCTGCAATGTCATCGGTGAGGTCATTTTGTGTCACACGTGTGCTGTGCTTTGTGGATGTCTTGTGAAGACTGGGCTCCTCTTCTGTGCACCTGGATGTCCGTCAGTCATTGTGTTGCAGCCAGGAATGTTGAGGGAGCTGCTGATGTCCTGGGGAGGTCACTGTGCAACAGCTTGCAAAGGTCTCAGTGCTTGGGAGCACTTCCTGATGGATGAATGAGAGCTTATGCCCTCGTGTCTTGAATAGACTCAAGGGAGAGGATCTGGAAAAAGAGAGGCTGTTCAGGCTGAACTTGTTGTTATGGCCAACTTGGATTTCTGAAAATTACACAACAATGCAGTACATAATTTAAAGTGTATTTCTTGGCCTCATTAAGAAATCTTAGAAATAAACAACAAATTGGGCCCTTCCCTTTGTTCCCAGGCTGGTCTGTGACATCAATTCATGTATTCCACATTCAAGCCATAAGGATTCATAACTTATATCCTTCAAGTCCTAGTATTATGCTCATCTTAGCAAAGAACCAGTAATTACTAATGGATGGTCAACAACCTCCTCTTTCCTCTTCTGCCATTATTGGGGCATTTCTTCATGGAATTCTGAGATTCCATGCTCTTCTCTTGAGGCCGTGTCCATCGCACCTTGGTGGCAGCCTTTAAGTGTGCATTTTGGATACCAAATTCTGGTCTCAGACACAAGATGACCAAATTTGGGCACAGGACAACCAAAGCTTTGGAGAAGTGCGGTGTCATCACTGAGGTCACCCTGTGGCACTGGGTTGCTGTGGTTTGTGGGTGTGTTGTGAAGAGTTGCCCCCAGTCTCTCGCAGCCCTGAGAGGCTGCTGTGGGCTTTGCAGCTGTTCCAAGTAGGTGGTGTTGTCCCTTCCATCCCATTCCCTCTCTCCATGCAATTTTCCTCATCTGGCAAAGCCTGACTGGAGACATCGTCTTTACCATTGGTTGTGCTCCGCGAGTGTCTTTGTTTCCCTCTTGTCTGTAAGGTTTCGATATTCAAGGTCTTTTGGATCTTGACTTGGACTGAGTGTTGAGGAGTGAGATCAGTTCTCTGGGCAATGTCTGATTGTTTGAAAGAGGATTTGGAAGTTGCCCAGGGCTTTTGGTGGCGAGTATTGCACAATCCTCAACAATTCAGGCAAGTCAAGGTGTCCAGTGGGGTGGCCTGAGGAGTCTGAAGGGCTGAGCCCAAAGTGTTGATGTCTGGACTGTCCTTAAAACAGGGAGAAGCTAAGAGAGCTGGGAGTTCTTCCAGGCAGAAGGCAAGAATGCAAATAGGACATGTTCTCAATACGCCACGGAGTGACCTCGGATGACACCACAATTCTCCTTGGCTTTGGCTGAATCTTCTACGTGTCCTGACACGCGCCACCAACAACCACACACTGGTCTCTAATTCTGGCAATTCAGAGGTGCCGCCAAGGTCAAATGGACACAGCCTCAAGGGAAGGACATGAAACTGCAGAATTTCAGGAAGGAAAACACTCCCCACCTCAGGACTCACCAGGCTGGGCCAGGCAAGAGCTGCTGCCTCCAAAATGCCCCAAGGCCATGGCACAAGGCTGCCCCGCCCCTCCACCACCGGCATAAAAGCCGGCCCAGTGCCTCTCTCCCTCACACACTTCTCCTCACGCCTTCTCCTCCTGCTCCTGCCGACAACCAGGTGAGCCTCAAGCCTCTACTCCTCCTGCTCCCCTGGCCCCTCTCTTCCAGCATTCCCAACCCCAGCCTCAGCAGTGCTCACACCTCCCCACAGCCCCACAACAGCCTCCACACTCCCTCCTCTCCAGATACAAAGACCCACATCCCCTCCCACCCTCACCCCCTCT
>RAHM01001154.1:0-18512 GCA_003713295.1 Parotia lawesii | reverse complement strand
AGTTGGTTTATTTTCATGGGTTACCTAAAGCTTTGAATAACAGCTGTTCACAAATTCAGTGGTGCTCCAGTATCAATACCTATACATATACATAAATATCTACAAGGTTATTGAAAAACTAAAGCTGCTGTTTGACAGCTGCCTACACCTTAAAGAACAAACTGATTTGGAGAAGCACTTTGGCAAAAGGCCATGGGCTTTGCTGTTATATTTATTTATTCATATTAAGTCAGCAAAGAGGAGACCAGGGACAAGACTGTTCATAGTATCATATGACTGCAGCAGGATGCAAGGACTTGGGCTAAAGGTGCTGCTGGCATGGAGTTGGGGTGCTGCTGGTGGCCAGTTTTCTGGGGCAAGGTGCTTTGACCTCATGCAGAAGACTGGGAGAGGAATTGAGGTAATCACTGCCAAGCACCCCTTCAGGGTGCTTACCCTGCCTGGCCCATGCTGTTCCCTCCAGGCTCAAGAGTGGCGAAGTATTCGTTTTTGCAGTGCTGAAATTAGCAGGACACATGTACAGGTGTTGTATTTGCTACACTTGACATTGTTTGCAGCACGGCAACAGCCGAGTCAAATCTGTTTGGGGCCTGAATGTTTCTGCTTCACAGCCATGCTGGAGGAATGGTTATGGCATTACAGAGCTGACTTCCCGGAGTAATCTCCATGTTGGAGAATGAGACGGAGGATGGTGCTGCCTGGGCCTTCTGACTGGGATCAGGTCTGCTTGTAGCTCCTGCCTGGCTTCTATAGCACCAGCCTGCCTTGAGCTGACAGTAGCTTCTTGATCTAGCAGAAGGTGTTGTACCAAAACCAGGACAAACACTCCATGCTGCCCTGCACTGGACAAACCTGGCGGCCTCTTGTGCAGAGTGGTTGGGGTTTTTCTTTGGGGGGGGTTGTTGTTGGGGGTTTTCTTTTTCCATTTCCTTGATGGCCAAGTGCAGCAGAGCAACCTTGGTTCTACCATCATTGTGGAACAGAGGCTTAGAGAGGAAATTGGTGCAGAAGAGCCCTGTTGGAGCTGACAATAATGAAAGGGGAAAACATCCTGTTTAGGCTTGCCAGGGGAGGGAAGGGAGGCAGTAAGTCTCCAGCCTGCAGAAACAGATTGCTGTAACCCCAATGCAGGACTGAGCACTTTGCCTTATTGAACCTCACCACAGACCTTCCTCCTGATGGAGGCCATGGACTTCATGGGCAAAGCAAGGAAGGACAGTGCTGTTGTGCTCCCTCCTTACCACTCCCAGCTGCTCCACAGGGCCTCAAGAGAGCACAACATCAGAGGACAGCAAATGCAGAAACATGATGCTTGTGGCAGAAGTCAGGATGCTGCCCAGAATCCCAACCCAGTGCAGCTGCCTAGGAGCTCTCAGTACCAAGGTGTGCTCACCTTTGTCACAGTATTCAGCAGCCCCTGCAGACCCATGTCCTGCTCTTACCCCTCCCAGCAGGAGGGGGTAGAAAGGGATAGACTGTAAAAGCAAAACTGCTTGAGGCCTTTGAAAATGCAGACAAACACTAGTGATATGCTCAAATATTTATTAGGTGGAGGGAGGGTTAAAAAGAAATAAAACTCCTAAAACATTCACCGCACTGGTGCAGGACAAGAAGGACCAGAAGTTGCCTCCAGGGTCTTGTTTTAGAAAAAAGTGGGGAGGGACAGGTGAAGCTTCCATCAAGTAGCTGTGTCTTTTCTGGGCAGGGTGGCTTGAGGCAAAAAGAGGTACAAAACACAGCTTATACTTTTATTTAAGAAACCACTACATAGTTTTTGCCTCTAATGATGGAAAGGAAGTTGCAGGACCCACTAAACCATCCAAAGTCTCTTGCTAGAGAAACAAAAAAACCCCAATCCAATACCAAAACACACAATCACCCCTCCCTCCAAAAAAAAAACCCCAAACCAACAAAAAAACACGAACAAAAAAAAGGCCTTTATTATTAAAAAAAGTGAAAAATAAAAAGGCGAGACTGCAGCTCAGGGCCACAGTGAACAAACTGCCCACAAGAGTTCATCTTCCACAGCAGGAAGGAATGAGGAGATGAAAGAAAGAGGAAGACCCACAAAACTTTTTTTTCCCTTCTCCCGGCCCCTTTTTAATCTCTTTAAATTAACAGCTATATTGGGGGCTGAGGGCAGAAATCAAACCAACAGGACACATCTTGATTCTTTTTTTTTGGGGGGGGAGGAGGCAGGTCTCCTTATTTGCCTGAATTTAGAAGTGCATTAAATAAATGGGCTACAGCTAAAAAAAAATGGCACAGTTTGTCTTTTGACAGTTATAAAGCTTAAAAAAAACAAGGAAGGATGCTCTGGTGCAGATGGGAAATTCATAATAAGTTTCCCTACAAAGAAAATAAAACAGGCTGCAAGATGCAGAAAACCACATTTAGCCTCTATTACATTTACAAATACATACATAAATATATTACATACAACAGCAACTTCAAGAGGAAGCAGGCAAGTCACACTGAGAATGGCTGCCTGGCTGCAGTTCTCCCCACACAGATATTTGGCTGAGCAGTAATTTCTCCTAATAATTCTAGGAATGGGGGTCAGCTTTTATCTTTTTCACTTTTTTTTGTTTGCCTCCTCTCCTTTCATTCTCTCCCCCCTCCCCAGTTTTGGATTTAGTTTGTCCAGTATGGAGAAGTGCCATAGGTTTTGGTAGCCTGAGACTTTTGCTGCATGGTGCTGGGTTGATTGCGTTGGCCAGATCCACCCTAGAAATCAGAAAGAAAGGAAACATGAGGACCAAAACTCCCAGGAAGACAAGTCTGTCCATACATCAGCAGAAGAGCTCTCACCAACAGTGACGCTCCCCCCTGGACAGATCTGTTTCTGCTCTGCAACATCTCTGCATCCTGCAATCCAGAACAGTCACAGAGAAACCAAGCAGAAGAGCAGGGACGCACCATCACACCACCTTCCACTCAGGTTCAAGGACAAGGAAGAAGAGGAGCAGGACTGGGGACAACAAAGGAACTCTCCCAAGGTGAACAGCAACAGTGCACCAGCCAAAGACGACATACATTCAGAAAGAGAAGTAATTTCATATTTCTGGATTCTAAGGCAGAACACTTTTTTCGGGGAACATTTATAGTAAGGAAACACATGGGCTGGTAAAACCAAATCAGAAATTGGAACCAACATGCAACCTGCAAGGGGATGATTTTCCCCCCAGAATTACAGTACAAGTGTTCATGTCTTGCTCTCCTGCCACAGCCAGTGGACATCAATGCTTGCCTCAGCTTCACATCTCACAGCCCATCTCTCCATGCCCCATATCAGGATGGCCTCTTCACAGAATCACAGCCTGGCTGAGGCTGGCAGGGACCTCTCAAGGTTTCTTGCCAAATCCTTCTGCTCAAGCAGGGTCACCTAGAGCTAGTTGTTCAGGACTATGTCCAGACAGCTCCAAGGATGGAAACTCCACAACCTCCCTAGGCAACCTGTGCCAGTGCTTGGTCGCCATCCCAGTAAAAAAAGTGTTTCCTGATGTTCAGAGGGAACCTCCTGTGTTTCAGCCTGTGCCCATTGCCTCTGGTCCTGTCATTGGGAACCACTGAAAAGAGCCTGGCTCCATCTTCTTTGCACCTTCCCTTCAGGTACTTATATATATTGATGAGATCTCCCCTGAGCTTTCTCCTCTCCAGGATGAACAGTCCCAGCTCTCTCAGCCTTTACTGATAAAAGATGATCCAGTCCTTTCATCATCCTTGTGGCCCTTTGTTGGACTCTCCAATACATCCATGTTTGTCTTGTACTGGGGAGCCCAGAACTGGACATGGGACTCACCAGTGCTGAGCAGAGGGGAAGGATCACCTCCCTTAACCTGCTGGCAGCACTCCTGCTAATGCAGCCCAGAATGCCTTTGCAGCAAGGGCATAGTCCTGGCTCATGGTTAACTTGGTGTCCACCAGGATGCCCAGGGCCTATTCTGCCAAGCTGCTTTGGCCCCCAGCATATATTGGTGCATGGGGTTGTTTCTCCCCAGGGGCAGGACTTGGAATTTCCCCTTGCTGATCTTCATGAGATTCCCTTCCCAAGCTGGCCAACAGCATTAAGTCTGTCAGTCTACAATTGCTGTCAAGGCCCCTTCCCAATGAGCAAAGCAAAAACCAGAAGGAAGCAAAAACCCCCAAGACCTTGCTAGGAATCTGCCCTCAGGCACACTGAAGATTCGGAAGGGGCTGACTCACCTGCCCATCTTGCTGAAGGTGGTGATGCAGCATCTGGGAATGAGGCTGCTGATGCGCAGGGAAGATATGGAGAAATGGGGCTGGAGCATAACCTGGGGCAGCACCAGGGTTCAGGGGCCCAGTCGATCCAAGAGCAGAGGGTAGGCTAAAAGAAGGTGGTGTGCCAGCATGGAATCCCTGCTTGTCAAATGTCTGCACAGGAGGCGAGGGGGACAGCATCAGAGACTGGTGTGAGCAGCCCCATGGTGACCAAACAAGAACAAGAGTGGCCCAAACGCATCACCTGAAACTTTCATCAACCCCACAGAGCAAGCAGTTACACCTGCAAGCACTTCAGCAGATGAACTTCAGCTCCTTTTCTCATTTATTCTTCTGAACTAATGACTCCGACATTTTATTTTTATTTCCACAGCTACTATGCTCCTTTTTTCCCTGACCTCTTTTTATTCAGTGGGACATGGGATGGCAGCAGCTGCCTGAAATCAGTCCTTCACACATTATGGGGGCTCAGGCTGGAATTACAAAAGCAGAAGAATCACTTGCAATAAGATTTTTCTCCCCCTGACCAAAGCTCAACCCAGCCTCTTGACTCACTTGCTTTGGGGGATATTTTGACCAAAAACATTAGTGCCATCGCACTTCATTTGCACCCAGGACACAGCAAGTGAGGCAGCATGGGCAGTGTAGAGTGCCCACACCTATGCCAGCAGCTGCCATCAGGAGCTGACATGGCAGAAGCAGTGGGACAGAGGGTGACACTCCTCTCCAACAGCAAACAGCCAGCATAAGAAATGCCACAGCCTGTTGACCCTGAGAACCAACTGGCTTGGGAATGGCCTTAGTCTCCTCCAGAAGGGGAACCATCAGTCTGGCCTCAAGACCACAGGGGAGGAGAGTCCAGCATTGCTCACCTGAGTCTTGTTATAGACTGAGCCACTGATATCAGGCACACCCGTGTTACTTGAGGTCACAGAAACACCTGGAAAACAAAAAACCAGCCACCAATGGGAAAGTCAACCATCACCTAGCATGAGCCTCATGCTTTGCTCCCAGAACCTCTGGCAGCCTCAGTGGATGCACCTGTGTCTGCAACTACTGCACCCCACACCCTGATGCTGCTGCTGGCCCACCCGGTGGGGTTCTCCATGCTGTCAGACCCACAGCACTGCACATGGGAACAGAAAAAACGGTTTGGTTCCTCACTCGCACTGCAAAGCAGGAAAACAGTCCACTGGGATAAATCATCCACATTCACAACCGAGTGGTTACCACTTGGATTCGAATGCACTTCACCAGGCAGCAGTTGGCTGCACCAAACACTCATTTAAGTTCACAAAAAGACAGCTTTCCCCTAGGATAAGGGGTGCATTTGGCTCTACTGTAGCATTCAACAGCTTTCCAGTAGTGCACTGAGCAATGAGATTCAGCATCTGCTACACATTTGAACCCTTGTCCTTTTACATCCTTGTCTTGGGGTGACTTTATGATGTGTATCCCCTATCGCCGCTCTATGCCGACATGATTCCTGTGCCTTTCTGAGTCTTTAAAACTGGGTGCGAGAGAAAGAAAAAAAAAGCCAGACGAACTTTTCAAAGCAGTTTTGTGTTCCAAGGTCACTACTCCTCTGTGTGCTTCTACGGCAGCAAGAGCAGAGGAAGCACCCTTCCTTTTTTTTTTCCGAGTTTTTCGGCTCTTTCTCAGGAGAGAGACAGAGAGTTAAAATTCTTTGCTGTTTAGCCAGCTCGCTAGCTCAGGCAAGAACTTTCCTTGGACTGTTCTGCTCCGGTCTGGATCACCAGCACCCGGAGGCCCACGCCATGGCCTGGAGGGGCCACACCCCACACTCTGGAGAGAGAACAGCCTCACCTACAGAAGGACTTTGAATTTTACCAGGTTCTCTCCACAGTGAAAGGTTTTATTATTTAGCATTATTCTTTTCCATTGTGCATTGTGTCTGTTAAATAAATAGGTTTTTTTCTTTCACTTTCCTCCGAGGAAAATTTTTTTCCCTAACCTGGTGGGGGAGGGGCGGCTGTACCCTGCCTTCTGTCAGAGGATGTTCAAATTCAGACGTTCCTCCGCATTTGTCTCAAAGCAGCCCAATCCTGCAGAAGGGTGAGGTCTGCAATGCTCCTCTGCCCAGAGAAAATTAATATCACTGATTCAGGCTGCCTTCCATCTAGACAGTCTGGTGCCATATCAGGCTCAGGAACACTCACCAGCAAGTTGATTTTCAAATCAGCCACTTATTCAGTTTTATAAAGACTGTCTCTAATCATTTCACTTGGATCAGAATAAAATTAGCTGTTCCTTTGGCCAGTGAATCAGATGACTGGGCTCAGAGGGTGTGTACTGCTCTATGGTTGTTCCCTTCCTAGGACATTGCTCCTTTTTGGATTGCTCCTCTACAGATGAGAGCGTGATCAGCTCTTGGCTGAAGACAGCATTTCAAATGCACAGCAAATGCTTGGTACTTGCTTAAGTCCAAGGATGAACTAGTTAGTGCTAAGCAGCTAAGTATACACTTCTCAGGTCTAACCACCATTTGCAGAATAAAGCTTTCATATGAGCTGTATAAATTCTTCAGCCTTTACAGTCACAAAGGAAACATTTTCAGGCACAAAAGAAGGTGATGAGTTACAGGATGTACAGGCAGAAGCCAAACAGCCCAGAGATGTGTGAAGTGCCCTGTTCAACCCTAACACACGGCTACCTCAAGTGCCTACCAAGAAATCCAATTTAGTCTTCATTTGGCAGAGGACAATTTCAGCAACAGCATCCAACTGCTTAGGCTTCAAAAACACAGCACTGCTGCAGGATCACTATATTCTTCAGCAAAGAAAACTTCGGCAGAGGAAACAGCTTACCATTTCTCCCATGGATAATTGTGGACAAAGCTGCACATCAGCCACACAAATCCTTATGCAAAGTTCAGCTGTGAGGTTTAGAAGGAACGTTTAGGTCATTAAAAAAGCATTTTGTATACGTGAGATGGACAGCTTAGATCGTGACCCTGTTTAGAGCTGGCTGCTGTGTTGACTGCACAGCACTTGGAATTTGCCCTACTAAATCCCACTCCAGAGCAACCTCCAGTCTTGAAGTGTTACCTTTCCCAGGTCCAGTGCCAGCAGATTTGTTTTGTGCTTGAGATGACCCACTGTAGCCTCCTTTGCTGTAATCTCCAGCTGCCGTTCCCTGCGTTAAGTCGTCGTAGCCTGCCGGTGTGCACAAGACAGGGCATTACGGTGCGCGAGCGGTGCTGCGGGCGCTCACGGGGAAGCAGGGCTCAGGGCTTACCTGTGCCATAGCCGTGCTGGCTGTAGCCACTCGCCTGCTGGAAGGGAGTCGACGCCGTGTTCAGGTTGACTCCGTGCTGTTTAGCCGATGCTGGAGGCACCTGGACAGAGGACGGGAACAAAAGGCGCCGTTACGTGGGACACAGGCTTCCTCTGCCATCTAGTGGGGAAGGCACCTTCCACCTCATGTCGGGAATTCAGTCTGGAGTTGGGAGGACTGGGATGGCATGGCACTGCTTAGAGCAGTAACTTGCTATAGTGGATTTGTGCCCCAGGATTTCTCCTAGAGCTGTCCCTGTGATTGCAGTGCAGTTCTACCTCAGAACAGACTGCGTATTTCTTTCATGTGCTGAATGTAAACAGCAAATTTTTACCCACAAACCTGAGAACAACCACCACAGAATCAAAGTAAACATCAATTCCTGCCAGAGGCTGTTCATAAAATATTATCCTACAGGGCCCTAAATAGCCTCATCTACCCTTCTGCCTGGAGAAACGCCTCTTCCCAAATAACGTTCTTCCTCCTCCCTCCACGCTCTCTCAGCTCACTGACTCAGCTTTTGGTCTGCCCTTGACTCTCCAGAGACCAGTAAGGGCTTTCAGGAACATCAAGCCCACAAGCTGCAGCTGTCATCTATTTACAGGAACTTGCACAGGGGTCCATGAGCTCTGGCCTTTTAATTTTTTTTTCTTCTGGTGGGACTGCAGGTATTTTCTCATGTTACATATTTCTGGAGATCTCCTGCAGACTGGGGAAGCTGACTTTATTCCATTCTAATGAGAATCCACCTGAATACTGACTCCAGCTCTGGGGTTCTCAGTATGAGGAAGCTGTGGACCTGTTAGAGCAGATCCAGAAGAGGTCACAAAGATGATCACAGGGATGAGCACCTGTCTTCTGTGAGGACAGGCTGAGAGTTGGGGCTGTTCATCCTAGAGAAAAAAAGGCTCTGGGGAGACCTTTCTACACTTAAAGAAGGCTTATAGGAAAGATGGGGAAAACATCTTACCAGGCCCTGTAGTGATAGGACAAAGGGCAGCTGTTTTAAACTGAAAGATGGTAGATCTAGATTAGATATAAGAAAAATATTCATCACCATGAGGGTTGCATGGCACTGGCACAGGTTGTCCAGAGATGTGGATGGCCTATCCCTGAAAGCGTTCAAGGTCAGGCTGGGTGGGTCTCTAAGCAACTTGGTCTAGCGGAAGGTGTCCCTGCCCATGGCAGGGGGATTGGAACAAGATGGTCTTTGATGATACCTTCCAACCCAAACCTTTCTATAATTCCAAGATACAGAGTGTTTGGGCTGGAGAAAGCAAAACCAGAGAGGCGCACAGGGAGGTTTCAGTTTAGGCTGTCACACTTACAAACATGGTTGGCCCATATTGGAATGCACTGGGAACACCGGGCATTCCAGCATAGTAAGGGAGCCCAGTGTAGCTGTACCCTGGGGGCAGGGTCGGGTTGAGGAAGGGCTGCTGAGTCGTGTGGTGAGTCTGTGTCTGGTTCTGCTGTGGCTGGGCCAGTGTGGTCGCAGGAGCAGGAGAGGCAGAATCTMCACGGCCAAATTTTGTTACATCACCTATGAAAGAAAGAACTGATCAGAAAAGCTATCAAAGATACTGCAAAGGTGGAGAATTAAATGGATTTAAATCCTCTGAATACAAGCAGACAACTACAGAACAGGACACATCCTACACCTGAAAGCCTGCAGTTGTTCATGGGAAGCCCTCACCCTGTCTCTGTTCCTGACAGCTGCAGGGACATTGCCTGTTTGTGGCACGGAACTCCGTGCCATGGCTAATCCATTGATAAAGACAGATGCCAATACTCACCTATCTCACACGGTCTGAGCAGACTCATTACTACCAGATCACTGCAAAAAAACATGCTAAAAGCAGAAGCATGGTAAATAGCCAGAGAGCCAATGGTTGTTGGGTTAAAGTGTGACTCTCCTGGAGGTTAACCTGTTTAGCTTAGCTTCATGGGCTGAAAGCAGGTTAGGATTCACAGGCAGTGATGGGTATATTTTTGCCAATGTCTGTTTATTTGTCAAGCATGACTAGTTAAGATGTCCAGTTCCTCACACCACCAAAGTTCTGAAGACAGTAGCTGAAGGCCAGGAAAGCAAGGCTTGCATCGTGGGCCACCTTATTGAAGAAGTAGGAAGGGAAATTCAGTTATTAACCCAAAAATAGCTTCCCAAGAGAAGTGATCATGAAGCAGAAAATCCATAATCACTTGTATTTTCTGGCAGCCTATAGAGCAGCATGTTCACATGTTTACCAAGGAGGTGATATACATCAATCCCTTCTATCTCACTCCCAACCAGCATTCCTTTTTGCTGGTTACCAGGAAGTATGACAGCACTTAATACCATCATTATAGGAACTACAACATCTATGGCTACAGTTTTAAGCTGTAATCAGATGGCAGTGGATGAAACCCACTGGCTGAAATCCTGGATGGCATTAATATCATTTCTGCACAACGACAGCTAAAGGGCAAGAGCAGAAACAAGGAAGGGCTTCTTTGATCACAGAAGGGAAAAGCAACCCCTCTTTGAACAACAGCAGGATGACCTGCACTGAGAAACCAGCATATCTCACTTGCCATCCTCATCTTTAACTAGCACTCACCTGAGTACGGGTTGTTAGCAAGGCTCCCATCTCTGCCTGTCAAGGTTGCAGGAGCAGGGAATGTAATTCCATAGTAATCCTAGGAAAGAGACAACATCATTTATTAATAGTTGAAACTGTAATACAGCTGGACAGATCTTAGGGACTGCATACTAGACACAGAAGAAAATTTTAAAAGCAAGAACTAAAGGAGGTTTGGGTGGAAGCTGACCTTACATTGTGAAGCAGAGCTGAGTATTTACCTGGACTCTCAAGCTAAAAATAAACCTACTTCATAGACACTTTTCATATTATATACAAGTATTTCATCTCTTAATGATAAGTTAAAGGCAATCACTAAGTGATTTCCCTCACAGCTCCCAGCTCTTGAGCTGTCATCTTCCAGCGAGACTGCCTGAAAGACAACTGACCATTGTGGGTCAAAGGCCTGGGGTCAGGCCAGGACTGTAATCACAACATGGATGTAAAAGTCTAAGGGTTTTGCCCTTGTACCATGCCCCATTTTCTAAAAGTGGAAATGCCAGCTACAAAAACAACAAAACATTAAAAGAGAGAGAAAAATAGTTACTATTGGATGACTTGAAAGTTTATTTAAACTACTTTACAGGAGACCTCAGGTCAGTAGTCTCCAAAGTGGGGTGTGCATCACAAACCATTAGGGTACAGGAAGAGAATGGATTTGGTACCTTTGATAAATACAACTTAGAGAATTTTAAAATAGTGTTTGCTTAACCTTTCTCTCCTTTTTTAAGTTTGGTGGGTTGGTTTTTTTTTCATGTATGTTTTATAACAAATATATTAGTACAGGGGTATATGTATATAATTCAAAAATAAAAATACATTGAAGGTGAGTGCTCACAAATTTTTTGTTGATAGGGTGCATATAAAAACCACTGACTGAGATCATTCTTCTAGGTCCTCTACAAGAAGGTAAACACTCCTAGAAAGCTTGCACTCTGGAATGACAGGAAATGCTAGAAAAACCAAAGCAGTATTTTGACTTCAGTTTGGGAGAAAAGGCAAGAAGTTTGCCCTTCTCCCTCTGGGTCAACTCTACCTGTGGGTCTGGTACTCTACTTTTTTCCTCCTCATTTTCATGTTCTACTCCTCACCACCTCCAATTCAGAAAGAGATAATGCTTTAAGTAGTAATGTATCCATTTCCACACATTCCCAAACACTGGAAAAGTCTCCCCCTTTGTCATACCCCTCTCTGCAAATGCCATAGCACCCCAAATGTTTTCTCAGAGTTGACAGCACCCTCCACCTTGCTCCACTTCCATGCATCACTTCCCTGTCTCCTACACCCAACCCTCTACCACTGAACATGAAATAATGTGGCAAAGTTTTAGTATGGCAGATGCTTCCTGTAACTTGTAATGGTGCCATTATTGCATCAACCTTTCCTTCCCTGGTAATTCCCTCTTAGGAATATCTGTATCCTAGATGTGCATACACATATTCAAATTAAAAGTTCATTAGAAAATACAAGTGCAAGGCAGTTACGTCTGCAGTTCATGCCTGCCCAAAGGAAAATATCAGGGAAGACACTCTGCTCTTCATACATCACAGATATCTCCTAACCTACAAAAGGGGAAGCTGCCTAAAGCCAAAAGTGAAATAACAGAAATAGGCTCAAAAAGTGAGGCAGAAAAGGATGAAAGTGACGAGATGTAATAGATTTAAGTTCCAACAAGCAGCTCACTGGGTACCACACACACCAGCTGAGGCACTTGTAAGATCTTTGCAACAGACGAACAGAGAAGACAGCTATCCCAATGTACTATCCCAATGTAACACACACCAAAAGAACCCATACAACAAAAAAATCCAGTGAGACTTTACACAATATGCACATTACCTGAGTTAAAATCTGAAAAAAAACCTCAGGAGAAAACCCCATTCTTGCTTTATCAGCAGCCATGGGGATCTCTTGCTGCTAGAAGTTACACAGGAAGCAGTGACAACTTTCACTTGGAACTTTGCCCACTTTCACTTTTCATATGTAAGTCGACTGGCACATGAAATAGAAATATTCACACCTGCTCCTGCCCCCATTTTCACAAAAAACTCACACCACTATTAAAAAACCCCCAAAATCTAGAAAGCACAAACACTGCATGAATAGCTGATGAAAAATCCTTTGTGACATCTGTACATTTATTTCTAACTACCAAAATACCGAGAGTAATCAATTCTGGATGCAGAGGTATGAGAAATGGCTCCAAAAATATTCTGCAAGATTTCGCAGAGAGAGGAAAAACTCTTGCACTAGCAAAGCTGCAGATGCCACAGAAAAAATAAAAAGTATTAAAATACATATATACATACAAATAGAATTTAAAAAGACTGAGAGAGTAACAATATTTGTCAATAAGAAGTATAAGAAAACATTAATTAATATGCAAAATAAACATTATATACAAATAATATTAGTGCATGAAATAAGAAAAAATAGATGCTGCTAGGTAGAGAAATTTTAAAAAATAATAAAAAAAAGGCAACAAACAAAACAGATGAAAAGACAATCCTGAAACACATCCCCAGCACAGCCACTCGGAAAATTTCTTCTGCAACACTTTTAGCTCCTGTAATAGCACATTAGCCAGGCTTCTCCCTGCAGCACCCCAAGAAAGAGTTAGGTCCCATTCTCATAGCAGGGCCCTCTCCTCATCACAGTGACAAAAGTCTTCAGAAGAAAACAAACAAAAAAGCAAACGAGAAAACAGACCAGAAAAACAAAAGTGAAAGTAGAGGAGGGAAATTCTCTAAAGATGATGAAAAGAAAGCCTGGACATGGGCACATAAAGCTGCACACCCGGCAGCTCCCCAAGCAAAGCAACCACCACTACCGAGCCAGACCAGGCTCCTGCACAGCACCACAGCTCCACCATGACTCTACCGGGACGCTCACAGCCCTGCCTGCGGCACAGCACCCTGGCACTCCTGCTCCTCCTCATGGCTCTCGCAACCGGCCTCCCATGCCACCACCTGGGGACCCACGTTCCTGGAGACGCGCTCCAGCTTCTCCAAGACATGGCTCCGAGCATGATACAGCCCTGCCACCTCCAAGAGCCGCCCTTCTTCCCCGACACCCTCCTCCACAACAACCTCCATTCGCACCAAGCCGCCGCCACTGCCCTACGCATCCTCCAGCACCTCTTCCACACCCTCAGCACCAACAGCACCCGCCAGCACTGGCACAGCCAGCCTCGCAACGACCTCCTCAACAAACTCCAGCACTACATCCACCACCTCRAGCGATGCCTCCCCGACAACGCCACGCTCTTCAAAGGACCTCGCAACCCGCTGCTCACCATCAACAAGTACTTCAGGGACATCCACCTCTTCCTCCACGCCCACAACCACAGCGCCTGCGCCTGGGACCACGTCCGCCTCGAAGCTCTTGTCTGCTTCCAACACGTGGACAGACTCATACGGCGAATGAAGCACCAAGCTGCTCTGGATCCCCCTAAGCCCACGGAGAGCAAACACCCATCCCCAGCCAGCACCAGCGGCCGTGGATTGAGTGGTGACAGCAGCAGCACAGGCTGGGATCGCTTGGTACCAGTCACACCTCTTCTGGCCAGAACGATGAGCTGACATGGAAATGGGTGTTACCGTGGTGACACTGGGGTCAGTCTGTGGCATAGCCCACACACCCCAACCACGGCCACTGGAGAGGAAGGAAGAGGAAATTTCTGTGTTGCACACTCATGGACAGCTGCGAGGCATTGGGGATAGGGATGGTACTTACTATCCGTGGAATTATCATGTTCATCCAGATTGCAACCTCACCTGATGAACAGGAAGTGGATCATGGACACTGGGGGAATACTGTGGGACTCTCATGCCAATCACTATTTATCACAGAACTCTGTTTACTTAATTAATTAACTTAATTGTTTATTTATTTATTTGGCTGGCTATTTATTTATTTATTTATTTATTCTTTTGTTAGAAATAAAGACCTTTTGTAAAAACAAAAGAGAATGAAAAAGCAAAGCTGTGGTCATTGTGCTTCGTGCTTCATGCTTATAACTGACAGGCAAAGACAGTCCCCTCAGGCAGGCAGGGATGAGTCTTCCTCCTGCAGCCTGTCTTGCCAATGCCTCCTGCCCAGGTTGAAGGCTATGGACAGCAGACCACTCTCAGGGACCCACTGTGGTCCTGGCAGCCCACAGGCATCTCCTACAGCTGCCAGACCCTTGGGGCACCCATTTGCCCAGATGGCATGATGCCTGCCCTGCACACTTCCTCCTCTTTCACCACCACACTCTCTCTTCCAGACCCTCCAGTAATGCCGAGACACGAAAGCCACCTCCAAACCATCATCCCACAACAAACAACCATTTTGCAATGCCACAGCACTGCTTCGGAACAAGCAGGGTGGCATCGACAAGGTGCACCTCAAAGAATCAAGGAGGGAACCCATCAAGGTCTGCAGAGATTTGGACAAGGAACAGAAGCCCAGTGCTACCAACTCTACCCAAGAAACACCAAAAAGACACAAAATCCACAGGAGATGTCCAGAACTGCTCACTGCTCTGCTACAGCCACCACAACTGGTCCAGGATGCTCCTGCCTGTACTCACACCCCAGTGGCTATGGGGACCTGCTGAAGTACACAGAGCACATTGTCCTTGTCCTTCTCCACCCCAACGCATCATTAGCAAGAAAAGAGATCCGTCACCCAAACACCACCATCCAATATAGTCCAACCCAACCACCACCCCAAAAGTATCTGCCCAGGTCAGCAGCTCTGGCCTCCTTCTGCACAGGACAAAGAGGTTGTTTCCTGTGCTCAAATGACCTCCACTACTGCATCACTGCAAGGACATTGCTCCATGCAAACACAAATGATCACTTCCCATTTAGCTGAGTGAGAAAACAAGGGGGACCACATACAGAATCATAGAATCATTAAGGCTGGAAGAGACATCCAAGATCATCAAGCACAACCTTTGACCGAACACCACTGAGCCATATCATGAAGTGCCACATCTACTCAATTTTTGAACATTTCTAGGGATGGTGACTCCACCACTTCCCTGGGGAGTCTGTTCCAACGCTTGACCACTCCTTCAGAAAGAAGACATTTCCCCTAACATCCAACTTGAACCTCCCCTGGCACAACTTGAGGCCATTTTCCTTTCCTATTGCTAGCTGCCTGGGAGAAAAGGCCAATCCCCACATGGTTATAACCTTCTTTTAGATCATTGTTGAGAGCGATAAGTTCCCCCCGAGTCTCCTTTTCCCCATGCTAAACTCGCTCAGTTCCCTCAGCTGCTCCTCATATGACTCACTCTACAGACCCTTCCCCAGCTCTGTTCCCTTCTCCGGACATGCTCCAGCACCTCTGTGTCCTTCTTGCTATGAGGAAACAAAACTGAACCCAAGATTGGAAGCGTGGTCTCACCAGTGCCCCCAGCACAGCGGGATGGGCACTGCCCTGGTCCTACTGGCCATGCTATTGCTGACTTAAGCCTGGTGCCATTGGCCTTCTTGCCCACCTGGTCACACTCCAGCTCATGTTCAGCCACTGAAAACCAACACCTCCAGGTCCTTTCCCACTCAGCAGCTTTCCACCCACTCTATCCCAGCCTGGAGCTGCAAGAGGTTGTTGTGACCCAAGGGCAGGACCCAGTACTTGGCCTTGTTGAACCTCACCCACTTGGCCCTGGCCCATGGATCCAGCCTGTCCTGATCCCTCTGCAGAGCCTTCCTGCCCTCCAGCAGATCAACACTCACACCCGACTTGGTGTTATTCTCAAACTGACTGAGGGTGCTCTCAAGTTCCCTCCTTCAGATCATTGATGAAGATATCACACAGGACTGGGTCCAACACTGAGCCCTGGGGGACACCACTAGTGACCAGCTGACTACTGCAAGTAATTCCATTCACCAGCACTCTCTGGGCCAGGCCATCAGCCAGTTTTTAACTCAAGGAACAGAGGAACAGAGCATCCAAGCCACAGGCAGCTAGTGTCTGCAGGAGAATTCTATGGGATACAGTGTCATGGACTTAATTTTTAAGTCCAGGAAGTCAACATCCCCAGCCTTTCCCTCATCCACTAAGAGAGTCATCTTGTTATAGAAGGAGATCGGGTCAGGCAGTTATGCCTTTCACAAACCCATGCTGGCTGGGCCTGATCACCTGGATCTCCTGTACGTGCCATGTGATGGGCCCTCAAGAAGATCTCCATGAGTTTCCCCAGCACCGAGGTCAGGCTGACAGGCCTGTAGCTCCCCGGATTCTACTTCTGACCCTTTCTGTAGATAAGCATTACACAGGCCACCCTCCAGTTGTCTAGGACCTCCTTGGTTAGCCAGGACTGCTAGTAAATGATGGGGAGTGGCTTGGCGAGCTCTTCCACCAGCTCTCTTATATATACAGGTACACAGCAGGACCCCTTAAGATGAAACTTCCACACTGTACCACTGTCCTCCTGATGCTCCCAACCAGAAATATCCTGTGACGTCAGGAATGAGGACCTCATTGGTCCTGTCTTCTCTGAGGCGGCTGAGGGAACTAAACAATTCTCAGAGAAAAACAAGAGTGGTGGTAATGACACAAGCTGGAATACAGGGAATTCAAACATGGAAGAATATATGCATTTGTATTATTTTTTGTGTTCTGGTGATACACCACCAGAATAGGGATTAGAGATGTTGAATGATATCCATTCCTGGAGACATATCTAAAAGCATCATTGGACAAGGCCATGAGCAGGCTCCTCTGACACCATTTCCTCTCACCATCACACTGCACTTGGGATATCCAGGGCAAAACAGACCATTAAAAATTAATTTTAAAAACTCCTTTATCGTTCAAAAGCAACAGCTTAGAGGAGACTTCTTAAACCCCATCATAATGAAAGTAAAACTGTGAAAGGGAAACAAGAGACTGCAGAAGCTTCATCAATAAACATTCAGTGCTCAGGTGCTTAGACCCAGAGCCATCTCCGCAAAGGCCATCTGGACTTAACAAGCTCCTGAGGTTCCTGAGAAATAAACCATTTTATAACTCTTTCAAAGTGTAAAAAGAAACAATTAATCCATATGAAAGCAGAAAAACCCAAGCATAGGGTAGGTAAAAAACCCAAAACAATTAATGGAGAATCACAAAAAGACTTGGGAAGGGTCCCAGAAGCTTTGGACAACATTTATCAGGGAAGGCCTCTCGCTGAGGTTCAGAAAGGGCTCCCTTGCTTGCTAAACTCCTTCTCAGAGAAGTCTGGGTGCGTCTTAATCCAATCCTACTCCCAGATCTGGTAAATGATTCATCTCTAAAGGATTATAAAAGTGTAACTGAGCCTTTATATGACTTTGTCCTGCAGGATTACAGACATATTTATTTATGTATTTATATAGGAGATTATTTATATGGGAAAAACAAATGATTAAAATTCATTATGATAATGATTAAAGAATTTTAATCAGAATTATCTATCCCACGCTACAGATAGTTGTAATTACTTCTACAGTGCTCTATTAAAACAAACCTTTCAAAGCCAGCTTAATAATGAACTAGAGAACAATGCAATTAACCAAATGACTGTGGGCAAATACTTCTCAGCCTCAAGGAATAACCTAGAGATACGTCTCCACTCAAGGGAGGAATGTCCATGCACACTACTAGAAAGGGTGTGCTGGAAATCCCTGCAGTGAAAGTGAGCAACTGGAATTTTGCAGAATAAAATGCATGACTCGAATGCATTATAAGCTAGGACAGCTCAATCAGCTCGGCACCTTACCAGTAACTTACCAGTTGCTCACCAGTAATTTAACAGCACCACCACTTCCTTTTTTCTACACCAGGAACTTAGTTGGCACATCCCCACCAGTGCAATTCCCAGTCAGGAAACACTACTTAAAAAATGCTCAAAAATGCTTAACTTTGGAGGAATTAAGTGGGGCGGATTTCAGCATTCTTCAGAACCAAAAACTATTACTTCCCCTGTCCGTCAACACAAATAAGATTAGGAAAAAAGGTAAAGTCCGAGATATTACACAACAATTGAAGCAGAGTGTCCTGCTACAGGCAAGAAGGGAAATTCAGCAAAACACAAGAGGAATGAGAGATGCCGCCGGAGAGAAAGGAAAACCACGAAAAAACCCCAATATCATCGCAACACAACCATGTTTAGATCATTTGGTGTTTCACGCCGCCACAACCAAGAGACAACATATCTCAAACACCGCCTCGACAGACAAGAACACAACTACTGCCACCCTCCCCAACCACGGACACCCCAACAAACCACTGCCCCGAGACCACCACAGCCACCAGACCAGACTGCAAACCACGGGCGGAAACTCCCAGCAATCAGAAAGCGATGAAGGGAAAGCTGCCGCGATACAAAGCCGC
>RAHM01000116.1:2399804-2443087 GCA_003713295.1 Parotia lawesii | reverse complement strand
GGTATTTGTTATGTATGTCATGTGCTGGCTGAAGTGGTACCTCGTCCCTAAAAAACATGGAAAAGCCTCAGCCCAGTTTACTGGGAATCTACCAGCAGGAGAAGTAGGAAAGGAATCCTGGTTTGGTTTGGGTTTTTTTAAAAATCTTGGGATTTTTTGGTAAAAAATACCAATTTTTGAGGTATTTGTTCTATGTCATGTGCTGGCGGAAGCAGTACCTGGTCCCTAAAAGACATGGTCCCTAAAAAGCCTCAGCCCAGTTTCCTGGGAGTCTACCTATCTGGGTTTTTTTAAAATCTTGTGGTTTTTGGAAAAAAATACTGATTTTTGAGGTATTTGTTATGTATGGCATGTGCTGGCGGAAGCGGTACCTCGTCCCTAAAAAACATGGAAAAGCTTCATTCTAATTTACTGGGAGTCTTCCAGCAGGAGAAATACGAAAGGAATCCTGGTTTGGGGGTTTTTTTCTTTAATCTTGTGGTTTTTTGAAAAAAATACCAATTTTTGAGGTATTTGTTATGTATGTCATGTGCTGGCGGAAGCGGCACCTCGTCCGTGGAAAATGTGGAAAAGCCTCATCCCAGTTTCCTGGGAATCTACCAGCAGGAGAAATAGGAAAGGAGTCCTGGTTTTGGGGTTTTTTTTTTAATCTTGGGATTTTTTTGGAAAAAAATACCAATTTTTGAGGTATTTGTTATGTATGGCATGTGCTGGCGGAAGCGGTACCTCGTCCCTCAAAAACATGGAAAAGCTTCATCCCAATTTACTGGGAATCTACCAGCAGGAGAAGTAGGAAAGGAGTCCTGGTTTGGGGTTTTTTTTCTTTAATCTTGGGATTTTTTTTTTAAAAATACCAATTTTTGAGGTATTTGTTATGTATGGCATGTGCTGGTGGAAGCGGTACCTTGTCCCTAAAAAACATGGAAAAGCCTCATCCCAGTTTACAGCAGGAGAAGTAGGAAAGGAGTCCTGATTTGGGGTTTTTTTGGTAAATCTTGGGATTTTTTTTTTTTTAATACCAATTTTTGAGGTATTTGTTGTACGTCATGTGCTGCTTGAAGCAGTACCTCGTCCCTGAAAAACATGGAAAAGCCTCATCCCAGTTTACTGGGAATCTACCAGCAGGAGAAATGGGAAAAGAGTCCTGGTTTGTTTGGGGTTTTTTTAAATCTTGGTATTTTTTTTTAAAAATACCAATTTTTGAGGTATTTGTTGTATGTCATCTGCTGGCTGAAGCGTTACTTTGTCCCTAAAAAATATGGAAAAGTCTTTATCTGCCCAATTCCCCTTTCCTGAGAGTCCACCAGCAGGAAGAAACAGGAAAGAAATCTTAGGATTTTTTAAAAAATCAGAATTTTGGATGTATTTCTGTATAACAACGCTGAATACGCACCCGTGCTCACCCCCAGGCTCTGCTGTGATCCCGAGGATTCAAACTGCTCTGGAATACTGGGATTTATTCCCAAATGTGGGTCTGTATTCCAGATAAAACACTTCCCACCCATGGGATCATCCACCTACAGAGGGAGGTTTGGATAAACACCCCAAATCTTGTGCACTCAGGGTTTTAAAAAAAAAGGTTTTAAAAAATTTCAGGTTTTAAAAAAAAATTCATTTCAGGTTTTAAAAAAAAAAATGGGAATATTCCCAATCCCTCTTTATTTCCTGTGTATAGGTGGGAAAATATTCTATGGATATACAATAAAAACTCTTTAAAATAATATTATAAATCATTTATTCCCCCTACAGGAACATTTTGATCAGGTAATTTATTCCTCAGGCTTTGGGAAAAGGACCAAACCATGGAATGTGTCCCTGAATTCCCACCCCATCTGCGCTTCCCCAGGTGACCCCATCCTTCTTCTCCTTTTCCTCCTTTTTTAAGCTGCTCCTCACTGACATCTGTAAATCACCCCAAAAAATCCGCAGCAGAACGACTGACAAATGGAATAAGGATTTTTAAGGAATCCCATAAGGAATTTGGATTTATTCCCTGCCTTATTCACTCGAGGGAAGCCGAAGGTGCTTCCTCCAAGCACTCCGAGAGGAAAACATTGGATTTTCCCCACGTGGAATGCACCCCTGTATATTTATTTTCTACATTCTACCTTGTTTCTAATTCATCCAGCTTGTTATTAACAAAATTATTGCTTTCCCAGAGGGGAAAAAGGAGGGAAAAGCAGATTTCCATGTGTTTTCCAGCTTTTCCCCACCCTAAAGCTCGGGTTTATGCCAGAGGGAGCGCTCTGTGTGCAGCGGCTCCCAGGATTCTGCTGGAAGTGCCATTCCCAGGAAACCTGGGCTTTATCTCTCCTGCCCTGACAGATCCCACATGGAATAAATAAAGTTTCCAACACCCCAGAACTCTTTTTATTTTTTATTCTTTATTCCTTTCTCCCTTTTGCTGTGGAATCAGCTCGGAGCGAYGGATTTCCCTGGCACAGGGAAACCGAGCACGGGTGGCCGTCACCTCCTGCAAGGCCACACAGCAAATCCACGAAAAGGAATAAAATCCACACCCCTTTCTCCTGGGAAAACAAGGAATATCCGGGAATGTCGGTCTCATCCCGGGCCAGCCAGCCTGGGGCCTTTTATTGTTGTTGGTTTTAGCTCAAAGGAAGCAAATTCTGGGGCTGATAACGGGCCTGCCACAGGCTGCAAGCACAGTGGGGCCGTCCTCCTTCCTAAAGAAATCTTTTCTGAGGGCAAAATCCCAAAATAACCCAACTTCATGGGATTCATCGGGGCTCTGGATGATCTCAGTGTCTTGTGAAGGTCTCGGAAGAGAAGTGGTGAAGGAGGGCGAGATCTGGGGATCTCAGCAGTGCCTGGGTCTGGGATTTGAGGGTTTGTATTCCCTGAGCTGTTCCCAACTTCAGACTCCAAGGGGAATTCTGAGATCAAACCACTGAAAATATCAAAATTCCAGCCGTGGCTGCCCTGGATGTGGATTTGTGCCGGAGGGGAGGGAAGTGAACACAGCCAGAACTGGTCCTGTATGCACCAGTGAGAGAAAAATTCTTGTAAAAATCCTTCCCTGTGAGGGTGAGAAGGCCCTGGGATGGAATTCCCAGAGAAGCCGTGGCTGCCCCTGGATCCCTGGAAGTGTCCAAGGCCGGGCTGGACAGGGCTTAGAGCAGCCTGGGATAGTGGGAGGTGTCCCTGCCCATGGAATGGGATGAGCTTTAAGGTCCCTTCCCACCCAAACCAGTCTGGGATTCTGGGAAAGCAACATCAGCCTGATTTAACCCCCAGCTGAGCCAGAGGAAAACAGGGAAGAGATCAAAGTCCTCGACCTCATCCACTGCAAGGAGACAGAAAAGCTTAAAGGGTTACTCCTTAAGCAACCTCCAGCATCCCAAATTCCACATTTCTGGGAATAACAGGGCTCAGCCTGGCCCCTGGCAGGGATAGATGGGATGGGATGGAACCCTGGGATGGGGCAGGTTACCTCGGGGACAGTAAACATCCGGAGCCCAGCGGTTGCACTCGTAATTATCCGAGGCCTTTTCGCAGGTGAAACACTTAAATCCACGAGGATATGGCGTGGCTGAAAGGGATGGAAAACTCGGAGTTAAAAGGAACAGATAATGGAGTTAGAATAGATAAAATGGAGTTAAAAGAAATGGATAATGCAGAGTTACAAGGAATGGATAATAGGGACTTAAAATGACCCGATTAATCTGGTTCTGTGCTGCTTTTCAGGAGAAAACAGCGACATTTTTTCTCTTTAGATCCAAATTTCTCCAAATTTTCCTGTCAGCTTCAGCAGGTTGGGCCTGATTTGTAAAACCCACAGCAGGAGAGGCACATTTAGGTCCCCATGGACTCGTTCCAGCTGTGTTTACCCAGCCAAAGTGCCACTGCTGACTTCAAAGGGAGCTAATGGGAGCAGGGAATACTCATTCTCTTGGAATCGGAGCTCACATCCAACCCTGCGGCTTTATCAGCGCTGATAACAAAATATCAGGTGGATTTAAACACTCTGGGAATGGTCCCAGAGAGGGAAAGAGCTGCTCCTGTTGAAGGCAGGCTCATGGCCCCAAAGGGAACAAAACCACTTTGCTGAACCTCCAGCCCTGAACAGCAGCCTCTGTCCTAATTTATCTCACCAAACGAGGGCTAATTCCTTAATTGCTCTCCTGGCAGCACTTCTGGGGCACTTTCAATCCATCCTCAAGGTGCTGCCACCTTCTCAGAAGCCAAATGGTGACCAGGTCACATTTATCAGTGAATTGAACCCCTACAGCCCCAGGGGCCACGTCTTCATCCTCCCTCCTCCTCCTCCTCCTCCTCCTCCTCACCTCCTCCCCTTGCTCTGGGCCGGATCCTGTTTGGGAAGGAGAGGTGAAGCAAGAGGGTTTCACTGCTTGTTTCCTTTCAGCTTTTAAGGACCAAGAAATCACCCAGGAGTGTCTCTGGTGGGGCTGGGACAACATATTAATTAAATTAATCCCTCTCACCCTGGATCTCTGACAGGTCGTGGTTATGGAATAAAACAGGAATTTCATCCTGCTTGCACAGAATGTAAATCTTCCAGCCAGTGAAGCAGTGAGTTTTCTGTGGGGAGAGAAGGCCAGCTCCGCCGGCGCCCTGTTCTCATGGAATTTGATAAGTTTGTGTCTGATAAAGAGAACAGACTGGTGAGAGTCCAGGGAAGACCTAAAGATGCACAATTCCATTGCTCCAGGAGTTCCTGGAATCAAGGCCGGAGCTGTCGGTGCTGCCTGTAACCCTAGGAGTCCTTTAAACCTTTTTGGGTCTGGTTTACACAGAATCCTGGAGTGGTTTGGGTTGGGAGGGACCTTAAAGCTCATCTTGTCCCACCCTCTGCCATGGGCARGGACACCTCCCACAAAAACTTGGAGTTTCTTCCACATCAGCTTGGCCCTGTGGGAGTGGGGCCTGTACAAACCAGTTCCCTCCCAACCCAAACCAYTCCATGGTTCCATGCAAAACCYGGTTAGAGGCAGAGCCAGAAGCAAACAAACGCAGCTGTGGCTCAAGAACAAGTGGGAAAAATGAAGGAAATACGTGACGAGATGAAATGTGGTACAGGGAAACAGCACCCCAGTGCCGCACGGGAAATATTCCAGTGGCCTCTGAGGACCACGGAAACGATAATCGGAAATGGCTCYGGGGTTGGGCTCCTGTGAGAATTTGAGTGCAAATCCAGAAGCTCAAGGCTTGGGATGCTCTGGAACAGCTCCRGGCTGCTCAGAGCACCCCACAGTGCTGGCTGATGTTTCCCTCATCCTCGTCCCAGTCCCAGGGTGGAGGTCACTTACTGGAGGGGTGGAGGTAGACGATGTCCTTGGCGGTGAAGTCGCGGCTCCGCRCGGCCGGAGCGCGGCCGGACAGCAGCAGGAGCAGCAGGAGCAGCCCCGGCGGCCAGGCCATGGCCCGGCCAGGACCTGCTCATGCGGCGGCCGAAAATCCCCACCTGGGCAGAGCCACAGAATCCCAGAATTAACCAGGCTGGAAAAGACCTCAGAGATCACCGAGTCCAACGCATGACCAACACCACCCTGTCACCCAAACCATGGCAGCGAGTCCCACATCCAGGCTTTCCTTAAAAACCTCCAGGGACCGTGACTCCACCTCCTCCCTGGGCAGCCATTCCAGTGCCCAATCCCTCTTTCCATGAGGAAAGGGCAGAGAGCAGGGATGAGCAGAGCAAACCCACAAGGGCCTGGCCACCACCTCAGCCCCACGACCCAACCCCCGAGCCTCTCACTGCTGTGGTTATTTTGGCATCAACAGCCCTGGAAAAGACTTGGACAAAGGATCTCCCTGGATTTCCAGTGCAGTGGGAAGTTGCCTGGTCCCACAGGAGGTTGGTGATTCTGCTGATGCCTCCTCTCCACCTTCCTCCTGACTCCTCCTCGCTGCCTGGGCCCCATCTCCATGATCCTACGAGGTTCCTACTGATTTTATCTTGGCATTTCCCCTTGGAAAAGCCTCCATCTCAGAGCTGCTAACAAAGTGACCATTGGATTTTCCTCATTCGTGCTCCAAAGGGATTTATTCCCTTTGTGATGCCATTAATAAACAGTTCAGTGTATTTTTCCCCAAGCCCCTGATTGATGGGAGCTAATTGAAGCGGAACCAAACAACCACTGTGGTTACCATTCCTGAGACCATCCCAAACCCATCACTTCACCCAGGCTGTGGGCAGCCATCCAGGGGCAGACGAGGCCAATAAATCATTAAACGTATTTTTTAGAAACCCTTAAAAATCATGGAAGTGCCTCAAAAATCGAACRAGAAAATCCTGAAAGGATGCGGCTGCCGAGCCAGGCAGGAGCCAACAGTTTCCTTTGGAATCCATCCAGAACACACAGGGTTGGGATGAGTTTTTTCCACCCAGATGGACCAAGAGATCTGCAACACCCACGTATTTCCTAAGCAGCTTTGAATATGTGGCAGTTATTATTTAATAAATATTTGTGGTTGGGTTTGTTTTTTTTTCAGGAAAGATGTGGCAGGGTTGGGGATGTCACCTCCAAATGTTGGTCCCACAGCAGAAATCCGCCCAGGAGCAGCAGCACAAAGGTTGTTATTGTCCCTGCTGTTATCTGCAAACAGCTTTTTTATTAAAACACAGCAAAATCCATAAAAACAACGAGGAAAAAAAGATAACGCACAGCCCGGCACTTTAAACTTTGTTGGTTTAACCTTGTGAAGAGGGAAATGCCAATTTCCAYTGGATTTACTCCATAGATCCCTCTCAACCAGGGGAGAATGAAATCCTGATTAGAAGCAGACAGGAAGTAAAACAAACCTCTCCCAGCCACGTGGAAGATGAAAGAAATGGGTCCGTGTGGGATCTGGAGGGCGAATTTGGAAATATTTTTTCATCCCAAACAATGCCAGAGAAGGTTTTACAAACCCCACTCTTAATTTCAAGACATYAGCAGTTTGCAGTGCAAAAAATGTCAGGATTTGATCCTGAGCTAGAGGACCAAAAAATGAGGATTCACATCCCAAAAAGAGAAACTCGTCACAGCTCAATTCCAACTCTCAGCAGCAGCCTGTGATTAACAAATTATCAACATAAAGGACAAACAATCCTGGARTCATTAAGGTTGGAAAAGACCTCCAATGTCATCAAATCCAACCATTATAGTGATATTTTAAGTTAAAACACAGCAAGGTTGAAATAAGGGCAGGAATTCCTCCCAAAGAGACAAAAATTTGTTGGGTTTGCTCATCAGAAGCACAAAAAGCTTTTGTTTTTGCAGGACTGATCAAAGCCTTCCAGCTGAGGACGTTGCTTTTCCCAGTGTCCCTCTTGTGGGACAAACTGCTCGTCCAGCCCCTCTCCAAATCCTGTGTGGCAGCACTCAGRCATCAGATTCAGAAATTCGGAGGCTGAAATCCTCCAGCTGCTCCCTAAAAATGTTCACATCGTTCCTCTCTAATTGCAAAGACCTTAATTGCCAACTTCTAATGAGTTGCAAGAAGCCGTGAATGAACAGAAAGAATTCACTCCCCCACCTCGATTTTCTGTTCGAAACAGGTTTCATTATGGGCAAAGAATTAAAATTTTTAAATCCTCTGGGTTAGAAAATTATCCAGAGCAAGGCAAGCAGGGCCAATACTTTAAACTGTGGAATTTAGGGGAGTAGAAAATCCTTATTGAGCAAACACCTGCCACCCTTACTGTCACCATTCCACCTGCTCATTCCATACACACAGGTAGGGTAAAACCAGGAATTTTTGCAAACATGGAAATATCCACTGCCAGAAAGCCAAATATTTAATATTCCATGATTATTTCAAGTAGGAACACAGGGGTACACATAGTTCTGTCATTCACAGGGGGCAAATATTCGGTGATGTTTAAGGTAACGATGATATTTCGCAGAGAGAGGAGTGGCAAAAAATACTTTGAATAAAAGTAATATTCAATACTTAAGAACTCAATTAATATCCAATAATTATACACTAAATATTCAATTAATTAGATATTAATTCAGCGTTCAGCACACTCATTTTCTCTGGTGTTGCACACACACATGAAAATAAAATGGAAGGAAGGAGATATAAATATAGATAGATAGATAGATAGATAGATAGATATGGATGCACTGCCTTAAAACCTGCAGACATTTCATAAAAAATGTATGAAAAAATCCTACAAAATTATATTTCTCCCCAATGATGGATTCTCTTCAGGAATTCTATAAGCCCTAAGAAGCTTCACCAAGGGTGTAAAAGGTTTTTCTGTCGCTCACAGGCCCCTTGTAGCCCACGACTTTCAGCCGAACCCTCCAAACTTTGTACAAAACTSTATTTTCAGGAGTTATTGGTGATGTATCTGCTCCTACAGCGCTAAACCTCTGCTGGCAGAGCAAATCCAGGGCAGGGGCAGATATTTTTTCCCTCAGAATTCCCTCAGCTCCTCTCCCGGAGCCGAGTGCTCATCCCCAGCCTAACGGAAGCTGGCGTGGCCCGCTCGGAATCCGCTGCCGGTGGCAGTGGGGGGACACGGTCACACGGCMTTTAGATCATGCAGCCTGTTTGTGCAAGGTCCTGGGTGCTGACACACAAATCCCAGTTAACTCAATCTTCCCAGCTCCAGCAGCACCTCGGAGGCGGGAAGGCGTTCCCATTCCCGCTCCGCAGCGGGATTACTCCGGCCTGCCCTTTGCCCCGCCACGGCGCGTTGGAGATGAACCATTGGAGGCGCCGAGCAGCAGCCCAGTTGCCCATTTGTCAGGTCTCATTAGGGAGGTGACATCTCGTCCTCGTTGTCACCAGCGCTGGGGACAATGGAAGGTCCCAATCCTCCCGGGAAGCGCTGGAGCAGGCCGGATATCAGAGCTCYGGTTTTAGGGGAGACGTGGTGATGGAGGGGACGGTTATTTTTAAGGATGGCTTTGTCCCTCCTGTCCCTCTCAAGCTCAGCTGGCTGACCATGACCAAACCCACGAGCTGGGCCATCGCCAGCTGCGAGTTTGCAGTAAAAACACCATTCCAGGAGGGAAAAAAGGGGGAAAAATAGGAGTCAGACACCAAATCTTCCCATACAAACACTCGCCCAAAGCCAGGCAGGAAGGAATTCCTGATTCACGGGTGTTTCTGTGGTTCTCCTCATGCAAGTATGGCACAGGTTGTGGTGTTCTGTGCCCCCCACCTCGTTCCCATGGGAGGTGGAGCATTTCCCTGCTCTCCCTGGATTTCCAATGCAGTGGAAAGCTGCCTGGTCTCACGGGAGGTTGATGATTCTGCTGACACCTCCTCCCAACCTTCCTCCTCCATCTCCTCCTCACTGTCTAGGCCACACCTCCAAGTTCCTGCAAGGTTCCTACTGATTTCATCCTGACATTTCCTTTTATTCTTCCCCTTGGAAGAGCCTCCATCCCAGAAYGCCCTAAATCAACCCTTCCTTGAGTGAAATAAGCCAGCAAAAGCCAGGAAAAGTTCCYTCTCAGCGGGCAGGAGACTTTCTGAGCCCTAAAGCAGCGATCACAGCATGGCCAGGCAGCGCCATCTGTGAGAAACCGCCGAGACCTCAGCACGAGCCGCCCGCTCCCGCGAATTCCGCTGTGCGGGGTCAGCTGGGCCATCCTTCCTCTGCCTTAGGAYGATTATTCCTCAGTGGGAAATGAAGCCATGGGAACTCTGAGCAGCCTGACGAGGCTGGAAGAGCTGTTCCTGGAGGAAGAGTCTTCCCTCCAGGAATTCCTCCTCATGCGCCACCCCAACGTGACTTCCCCAGATAACTCCGCAGGTTTTCCTCCTGCCTTTCTTCCAAGGTCACACAAAGCTACAGGTTGGGCTTTCCATGACTGAATTTACAATATTTGGATGAGTTTTCATCTCCCTCCAGCTTCCAAATCCAAACCCGCCTCTCTGCCTGTGTCATCACTGTCCAGCGACAAATCGGAATGGCAACGGAACGTTTTCCATCTGGCAGCTGTGCCAGATCCCAGACAACAATCTCAGGGACTATTTGTAACTTCTCCTGCTCTAATTGCCTTTTCCCCCTTCTCCTTTATCCAGCTCTACCTTTTTGCATCTATTCGATTTATTTCTTTTTATTCCCACCACACACGTCAAAAGGTTATGAAAAAAACCCTGGAATTCTTAGGAATTGCCTCCAAATCCAGCTTTTTTCCACCATTAGGGGATTTTCTTGGCAGTTTCACCCCAGGAATGGTTCAACGTGTGTCCCCCTCCCCATAAAATGGGATGTGGCAAAGCTYTTGTATCCAGGGAACCTCTCGGAGCTCTCACAGAGGGGTTCGCTGCCTCTCCTCAATTACAGTAAGCAAGAGTAATTAAACAATCAAACACAATTAGTGCACTAATTACTCCCAGGAACGTGGCCCATCTAATCGCCCTTCTGCTGATTACAAAGCCTGGAGTTCATTGAGCTAAAAGCCCCGGACCTGGGGAAGTGAAGGGGGGGACAATATGTTCCCTCTCACRCCGCCTTCCCTCGGATGCAATTTAAGCTGTAACAGGATGTGATTCCAAGATTATTTTACAGGCAGCACTGGGCTTCTGTTTTCAACCCGAATCACTCATCTTTTCAGTCCCACCAGCAAAACTTTTCTTAGGTCCCTCATCTTTTAATGCTCTGGGGTAAAATGTCACTTCTATTCATCCTCAGGGTAGTTTGGCTTCAGAAAAACAGAGATGGAATAAATATATTCTACTGGAACATCAAAGGCACTCARTGTTTGGCATTAGGGACAGGGGAAAAAGGGATTTAAAATTCAGCCAGGCCATGATATAAGAAAAGATAATTTCTGCAAATTAATTGTCAAGCTGAGCAGGTGAAATATTCCAAGTTAGACATAATTCATCCCCGTTTTACTCCATGAATGTGGTGCAGGGACACCGCTTTTCCTTCCTTTAAATTGCGYGGAATATTCAAACCCATGACCACGAACGCCTCTGAATCAGCAGGAAAATGGACACGGATGATCCAATAAATCATTTCAAGACCTATTCCCGGGGTTTTGCATGGCCCGCAATAGAGGCAGCGAGGGCAGCGAGCCCAGGGGGATGTGGAAAATAAGGATTTAGCTCAGTTTGGGAATTCTGGAAGCCCCTCAGCACACGGGCTGACCTCAATGCACGGAGAGCCCCCAGACAGCCCGGCTCCACACAGACAGGATAAGGAAACCATGCGTGAGCACAGGAATCCTGGGATTTTCYTGCTAATAAGACACAGAAACCCCCCAGTCGCTGAGTTCCAGTGGCCAAGGGGAGGAGGGCAGTTAAATTATTCCCTAAATAAACTTTTGGGTTCACTGGGACAACTGAAAGGTCTCCTCTTCCCAAGGCAGAGATGCTGTGGATTACACTTGCCTTCCTGCTCCTCAGGAAAGTCTCATGGCAAAAGGAGGAAGGGGAACACTCAGGGAAGGAATTTCAGGACAGARAGGCTGTGACTGCTGGTCCAGGGTTGGTGACAGCACTGGGACGGGGCAGGGTGGTGAATTTTTCCTGGGGACAAGCAAAATGAAATCCCAAGGAACGGAGTCTATGCATGAAATTCAATTTTGGTGAAGCTCCACGTGGAAACAGCGATTGGGATCATCCTGGACCATCTCTCCTACTTAGATTAAAGCCAAGCAARAGCATCCCAGATACTTTGAAAAAGGGAAAGAATTGTGCAGTGTGACCAAATAAAGTGCAGCCAAAACAATGCCAAAGAAACACGGACAATTAAAAAACAGGATAACGTATTCCATGTTTGTGACAAGAGCTGGAAAATTATCTAAGCTGCAACCAAGACATGAAACCTGTCAAGAAAACACTTTCCTAGTCCATGTTCCAGCTTGGCAGGAAAAAAAAAAAAATAGAGCATTTTTAACAGAATGGGATGAATTTTTAAGGTTAAATTCTTGTTATGTCAAGAAAATTGGGACAACCTTGGGAGCAGGAGGATCCTCAGTATTTTTAAAGGATCAAAGGAACGGCCGCCGAGCCCAAGGTCATCCTGGGTAAACTCCTGGAGCAGTTTATTTGTGCTACAGCAACAAATATTTCAAGCAGTAAAAAATTACGAGGGAGGGTCGTTGGGAGGGTGTGGAAAATAGGTCTCCAAACAATCCCATCRTTTTCCAACGGGCAGGATCTGGCTCTGGCTGTGAAAGGAGACTGTTACRGGGAATAATTGGGGGGAGACCAAAGCAGGAGCACCAAAGCTCCGATCCCTCCTGATTACAAAAATGAGCTCTACCCAATTAACCAAGCGTGCTCGGGCCAAATTAAAACCCAGCTTAGTGACATCTCAAAATCTAATTGGTGAAAAGGGCACCTCCAAAGGAGGTTTTTTTTTTCCCCCCCCCCCATCTCCCAGCAATTCTGCACTCAGTATTTTTGCGCCRAAAGTATTGATAAGAAACTCGTTGATTAGAGGCTGACGGGGACATGAAAGAGGGAGTTTGTCCCTCCTGCGCCAAACTGTGCTTTAATAAAGCCAGACATCAATCTGCACCATTGTGTCCCCGCTCTCCCGATGCCTCTCCAGCGGGATTTGTGACAGTTCCTCGGGGACATCACCTCGCACATTTGCCATGCTAGATTAGGCACCGAGGCCCGACCGCGCGGCGTCCGCCCGGAACGAGCTCTGTGCAACGCCACGGCTCGGCCCTGCCAACGTCACCTCGTGCAAACGAGGTTTGATTGTTATGAACTCAGCCAACATTTCAGCTTTTTCCCCCTCTGAGGGGTGTTTTGACCCATCACKGATTGCGCCGTTATTATTCCTCGCCTCTCCTCAATTACGAGATATTAACGAACCCCCGGTTTTCCCAATTCCCGCTGTAACGCCGCGTTTTTCCCCCARATAATTTAACATCTGCACGTAGCAGTTAATGAACACCATGTGTCATTTCTCCAGCCCTGGACACGGAAGGATGAGCCCATGGAAGGGCTCCCTTCCCCTGACAGTTCACCCAGAGTTCACCCCAATTTTTATTTCCCGACCCGCACGTGAATTCCCGTTGGCACAAGGCACCAAAAATCCAGGACACACRGGAGGACAACGCATCTGCTTTCCTCATTTCCAAAGAGCACATCTCAAACCAGGCTGGAGAAGATGCCACGCCACCATCAGCACCAGGAGAATAATTGGGAATGGCTTGGCCATTCCCAGCTGTACAATTCCGACATCTCCGTAAAATTTCATGACCAACGACCCAAGCCTCGTACAAGGATCCTTYGGATAAGTACCTCGTTCTCATTTTTCTCTTGCTAAAGTAGCTCGTGTTTGTGGGAGTCCAAATTTATCTGAGTCAGATTTCTACAGCAAAATAAATAAGATTTTCTTGTTCTATTTTATTATTTCTGCTGAAATTTTTTGCTCTGTAAGGGCTCTAATAGATTTTGTCATAAATCTCTCTGCAGAAATTGCCATAATATATTTAAAGAGCAAAATTAATCTGATTTCGTATTTTCAGTCCTGTGGCACCAAAATTCAAACATTTTCCTCCAAAAGCTTTACTCACAGTTAGCCCTCTCCAGTTTTAATGCGTATAAATGAGAAAAGCTACCTATCATTAAATAATATGAAATAAACCCAAATGAGACTGACCAATTAATGTTCTTTCAGCTGCCTGGTTAATCCGTGGAGTGAACAAATCCTTAATTCATGAAGATTTACATTCGTTTTTCCAGGAAAACAAAACCCAGCAGAACCCAAAACAAACCCGCTGCTCCATAAGAATTCCCAGTGTTATTTGAATTTAATGGCCAATTAATTGCCACTTGCCCTCTTGGAAAAAGCCATTTAATTCCTTTATTTTTCCAACTTGTTGATGAAAAAAAGGGCTAATTAAGAGAAAACTCACCCCCAGCACGATGGGAAGCTGTAAAACACCATCCCCCATTTTAGCCACCGCTCCCAGGATGGTTTCAAACTTCCAGCACCGCTGTGAGGGGTCTCAGGGGATATTCCTGACATGGAAATTTTGGATTTCTCCCTGTTTTTTGTCACATGAATGCCCTGGGAAGCCAAGCAGTGTTGGTGCCTTCCTACAGAAAATCCTCTACCCTTGGCTTGTGCAGAAAGTCACTCCTTTATTTTAATGTCATTACAATTTACTGATGGACAAAATGCTCTGAGCAACTGAATTAATTTTAATTTTAATTCATCTTTCCGAAGCTAAAATGAATAATTTTGCTGTTCCAAGCTCCGTTTGGAGGAAACTRTTTGTAAAGTGAATTAACTGCAGAGAAAACTCCGGGAATAAAGCAGGGAAATTKCATTCCCCAGCAGCCATTTCCTTGTATATTTAATTTTTTATTCAGTTTTTACACAAGTTCTTTACCCTCCCTGCATTTCACTTGTAGATAAACACAGTCAAGCAATTTTAATGTGGATTTATCACATAAACATAGGCACAACACAGAATTATAATGAAAAATCCCATTATATCCCACAGTTAAACAGGAGAACATTCCCATGGTCCTTAATTGTCTGCCAGCAGGTCAGAGCTGAGGCATAAATTTATTTCTAGTGAGAGGAAATAGATAATTTAATATTTATTTAAYAAATAAAATAAAATCAAGCTACTGAACAATTCTGCCAGCAGAAAACCAGGCTCTCATCCTCATGGATTTCACCCCAAAACAAACCTTATCATTTTAAAGCAATGCCAGAAAAGGGTTTTTATGTTGTTTATTTTGTTATTTTGGGGTTTCTTCAGGGGTTTTTTTGTGGTTGTTTATTTTTTCGTCCAATTTTTACTTCAACCCACCAGAAATAATTCCCTGGAGCTCACGGATTATTTGCTGTGTTTATTCAGGGTTAACAGCAAATAACAGCAGTGCCCAAGGATAGAAAAAGGGAATTTCCCTGAAACTGCAGTGCCTGGGTAGCAGAAATTTTTCCAAAATAACACCATTTTATTCACAATAAGCAGAATATTTCTGCCTCGTGGCAGAAATAATGCTGGCATGAATAAAGCTTCCTAAAAATGGGCTCGGATGAAAAGGGGCGGGGAGATCATTGAGGATCTTCCAGGAATGAGATAAATCCTGAGGGTCACGGGGCCATCACAAAGTGTCCATCAGAACAGGAAAATCCTGGTTTGGGTAATGTAAAAACAAAAATTAAAAAATAAAGAATAATTAAAATTTAAAAAAATAATAAATAAAAATTTAAAAATTAAAATGAAATAAAAATAAATAATAAAATTTTTTTAAATTAAAAAAATTAAAAATAAAAATGGAATAAAAATAAAATAAATAAAAGAAAAAAGAAAAAATAATTAAAAATTTAAAAATAAAAATTAAAAAATAAAAATTAAAAAATATAAATATAAAAATAAAAAATAAAATAAAAATAAAATAATTTTTTTAAAAATAAAATTTAAAAATTCTAAAAAATAAAATTTAATTAATAAATAAAAATAAAAAATAAACATAAAAATTAAAAAGAAAAAGTCAGGGCAGTGAAGCACAATAACCACACCCAGGAGCCAGGACAAAGAACTGGAAATTGCCCAAGATCAGCAGGGAAAGGGAACAGGAGCTGAGGTGGGAAGGGAATGGGATGTCCAGGACGGAGAGAAACCCGCATGCATTGGACAATTTTTACGGAATCCCAGACTGGTTTGGGTTGGAAGGGAGCTCAAAGCCCATCCCATCCCACCCCTGCCATGGCAGGGACACCTTCCACCATCCCAGGTTGCTCCAAGCCCCGTCCAACCTGGCCTTGGACAGTTCCAGGGACCCAGGGGCAGCCACAGCTCCTCTGGGAATTCCATCCCAGCCCGGAATTCCTTCCCAATATCCCATCCATCCCTGCCCTCTGGCAGTGGGAAGCCATTCCCTGTGTCCTGTCCCTCCAGCCCTTGTCCCCAGTCCCTCTCCAGCTCTCCTGGAGCCCCTTTAGGCCCTGGCAGCACCACATCCCTTTACACCTCCCCCCATAACCAAGTGKGGAAAACGCAGGAGGTTTTTGTAGCACATCAATTAAAACCTGACCCCTCCTTGGTACTAATTAAACCTCTCTTCATCTGCCCTGCCTCCTGCTAGATCCGAATGCCTCATCCCCTTGGCATTACAAAGTCCACTTTCCCAAGGTTTTTTTGGAATATCACCAGTAATTCAGGAGCCTGCCAGCCCGGAGATGTTATCTGGAACGAAGAATCCCTCAAAATCATGCTCCGACTCATCTGCCTCCCTCACTCGCCTCCAGAACATGCTAAAAGCACAAAAGCTTTTCAAAATGTGCCCCCCTGATTTCACCATTGCTTCATTTTCCCTCATGAATCACCTGGAATTCCACAGGCCGCGATCCGTAAGTTTCGTCGTGTCACCGCTGACGCTCTCCCTGTGATTTACTGGTTTTCATTAGATCCGATCTCCATGCTCAGTCCTACCCCAAATTCTTTGAGGAATTCACATCTGACCAGGGAAATGTTGAAAATACACCGATTTTCAGCTGCTAATTTCTCTCAAATTGACCTTTTCTGCCAATTATTTTCGTGCTGACACTCAGTAAATACCATTATAAAAAATGGCCCTCCGAGGGCCCCTCTTCCTGCTTTTCCTTGGGAAAAATGAGGTTTCGAGGAAATTCATTCCACAACACTTCAATATTTTACCACAACAAGCACAAAGGAATATTTAAGACACAATAAACCCATTTAAATTTAAAATATTTGAACCTGAGATCTGTAGTTTGCTTTCCACTTCAAGCACTAGGCTGACATCATTACATTTTATTACAGTGATTTTTAGGCTCATCAATAATTGAGAAATCACCTCCAAAARGGTGGAGGATCCTTGGGAATACCAAAGGATTGCCCCTGGATCAGCACAGCATGTGAAAAATAGAGCAGAGAGCACAACCTGGCCAGTCCAGAACATTAGAGAAAAGAAAAAAAATTAAATTAAATCAGCCTTGATTAAAGGATGATAAAAATTTACTCCCTAAAGCCAACAGACTAAGTAGAAAATGGGCTGGAAATTMAAAAATCCCACCTGTCCAAAGGATATACAGGAACAGGTGTGATAAAAGGAATTCCAAATTATTTTCCATGCCACTATTTTAATGAAATTTTTTATATGTCCCTGAGGCCTCATGAGAAAAATCAGTCAGGTCAAGGTTCCTCTAGGGAACGATGGCCTTTCCAAGGATATTTYAGATAAAATATAGATGACTTGACAATATCAATGGCCAGGCTCACCAACAGACAGAGTTTTTGGCATTGCAAGACTGATTTGATTCCCATGATGTCTAACTATGTAAACATCTCAAAYTAATGAGGGAAGAAAGGTATTTTTAAAAAGAATTTTTCTTTTTCTTCTGTCTGTGAGCTCCAAGCCCTGAGCGCTTCCAGGCAGCTCAGGAGTGAGGTCAGCTCTGGYCATACTTGGAAATGAAGGCCTGGAGTTGGCAGTGCCAGTGTGTCAGTGCTGGTTGCAATGATTGTCTATGAAAATATTATCATTTATTATAAGATCTAATTGTATATTATTATAATTGCCCTGTATTTAAATATTATAATTCRTATAAYAATATAAAATCAGGGAATYGTGGGATGGGTTGGGTTGGAAAGGACCTTAAAGCTCATCMCATTCCATCTCTGCCATGGCAGGGACACCTTCCACTATCCCAGGGTGCTCCAAGCTCCWTCCAACCTGGCCTTGGACATTCCAGGGATCCAGGGGCAGCCCCAGMTTTTAGCTTTAAACTGAGAGAGGGCAGGGATAGATGGGATATTGGGAATAGATGGGATATTGGGAATAGATGGGATATTGGGAATAGATCCTCCCCTGTGAGGGTGGTGAGGCCCTGGCCCAGGGTGCCCAGTAGAAGTCAGGAAGGTTTGCGAATGTATTTCAACATAAATGACTCCAGAACCAGGTGGAAACCAGAAATTCCCGGGAGCAGACGCGTCCCCTGCTCTGCTTTCCTTTAAATGAGCAGGAAAGCTCCCACTGACCTCAAATCCCAGCTCCACAGGGTGCTGATGCCCTGAGTGGGGACAGGAGCATCCTCCTGCAAAGGCTGACTGGGAGCAGCTCCCACAGGAGCCTGATCCTGCAGAAAGCCTGGAATCCACCCAAACCTGGCCCCTCCTGCACCCAGCAGAGCTCTACACACAAGCTCATAGTTGAGACCACAACTCTGATCACCACGATTCCTAAATCCCAATAAAATGAATTTGGCCTCCCAAGCRCTGGAGCCCAACCAGAGCAGTCCCAACTCCCGGTGCCACCAGCAAATCATTCCTTTGCCATCCAGGYCCCTCATCTTCTTCGTGAAAACCCTTCAGAAATCAAAAAGTGATTCAAAAATGTACCTTTCTGTAGAGGACAGGGAACCACAGAGCTCCAGAGCAGCAGGATAAGGTGAGCAGGAGCAAACCAGGGAAGAGGATCTCCCTGAGCTCCTTAAAAAGTCCCCCAGCAGTGGGAGAAGCACCAGGAATTAATTAGGGAACAGTTCCCCACCTCTGCTCAGGTGTCTGCTCTTCGTTTGTTCACCAGAATCACCTGACAAAGAGCATTGCTCCAGGTAAGAATGTCAGAGAAATAAATTCAAGGAACAACAAACAGAAGTTTGAACAGTTTGGTTTTGTATTTACAATCCAGGCCTTCTCCTCTATGCAACAGAATTAACAGATAGGAAGGAAAGGTCTCATCCCTCCACAGGGAATTTGTTTCTTCCACACTTGCACACTTGAAACCCTAAAATTTTGCATAGAGTTGCCATGAAAATTGTTTGCCTCAGAATAGAAAATAATCAACTTTTTAAGTCTTTGTTTCATAGTCTTTCAGGAAATAATATTTAGAAAAAAAAAAAAACCTAAAGAAAAAATAATAAAACAAAAATAAAATAAAATTCCAAGGCCAGGTTGGAGCACTCTGGGAGAGTGGAAGGTGCCCGTGGCAGGTGGGATGAGCTTTAAGATCCCTCCCTAGATTTATGGGGTTTTTCAGAGTAACTGGCAGCACGTTCACCCCTCATGGGTTCCCCGATAAACCAGCAGATCCCAGCCCAGGCAGAGGCACCACTCTGGGAGTTCAGGTGGATTTTCAACCCCAACAGCCACAGAGGGGACAGAGCAAAACCCAGAACTTCCCCCCCTGGGCTTGCTCATCCTCTGGAATCCGATCACAGCTCAAAAAAAATTCATTTTTCTTCTCGGAGTGGAAGAGAAGAAATAAAAAATGTGCTGTACAACCTTGTCCTGTTATGACAGACTTGCAGACATCTCACATTTTTGATTCATTACCAGGGGCTGGTTTAGGGAGCTCCACGCTCTGTKCCAGAGATATGAGGTCATGGAGCTGAGGTTCTGACTCCCTGCCAGCTCGAGCTGTGATATTAAAAGAAGCCAAAATGAGCTTCCTGTGCAAAACTGGGAACAAAAGAGCATTTTTCCAGTGCTACCCCGAGGGTTAATAAGAATCTCAGYGTCCAGCTCGAGGCACAGCTCCCATCTCATCACACCCTGAGCTCCTGCACGCACGGAGCAGAAATCCAGCGTGGGCTCTTCTGGGATGTGTCTCTGTTTAAAATCAGCGCAGAGACACAGAGAGATCCCGGCAGAAGCTCCCAGCTCGGAGCTCCCAGCACAGGCATTCCCAACGAGGGGCTCGTTTCCCAAACGTGAGCACACGGAATGGRGTGGAAGATGCAGCCTCAATCCACAGCTGGGGACACAATGGGCTCTGTTACCATGGGATGGTTTGGGTGGGAAGGGACCTATGGATCGTCCAGGTCCATGGCAGGGACACCTCCCGCTATCCCAGGTTGCTCCAGCCTGGCCTTGGACACTTCCAGGGATCCAGGGGCAGCCACAGCTTCTCTGGGAATTCCAGCCCAGCCCGGAATTCCTTCCCAATATCCCATCTATCCCTGCCCTCTGGCAGCGGGAAGCCATTCCCTGTGTCCTGTCCCTCCATCCCTTGTTCCCAGTCCCTCTCCAGCTCTCCTGGAGCCCCTTTAGGCCCTGGAAAGGGGCTCTGAGCTCTCCCTGGAGCCTTCCCTTCTCCAGGTGAACATTCCCAGCTCTCCCAGCCTGGCTCCAGAGGGGCTCCAGCCTTGGGGCAGCTCCGTGGCCTCCTCTGGACCTGCTCCAGCAGCTTCTGCTGTTGGATCACAGAGCTGGAGGCAGCTCTGCAGGTGGGGTCTCACCTGAGTGGGGCAGAGTTCCCACCTGAGGGATTCTCCAGATTCTCACCCCACTGCCCTCAGGACTGGCCATGGAAGGTTCCACCCATGAAGGGCTGGACTTGGGAGATTTCTCTCTCACCACCAGCAGCCAAAGCCCTGGTGATGGTGACATTTTCTTTAAGCAGCTTCAGTGCTTAATTTTACACATCAGAGACCCAAAACAAATTCAGGCAGTGCTGTATTAGCCGGTCAGGTGAGCTGCGGGAGTTTTGGGATTTGAAAAGAACAAGCAGATATTAAATTCTTACCCAAAACACTTAAAAATAATGTGAAAAATCCAACAAACAGAGCTCAGACAGATCCAAGAGTGCTGCCAGCCCTGCCAGACCCTGCTGACAGCTGCTGGAAGCACGTGGAATCTTTTCAGGACAGATCACCTTGAAAATAATCCTCCCTCGAGAAAGCTTCTGATACCCAACGACATAAACCGTGCTCAGACAAACGTGGGAAGAGGAGAACTGTGAGGGAAAAATTCCCTGGAAAAGCAATTATAATGTGAATTATGGCATGGTTTGGGTTGGAAGGGATTATTTAATTCCAACCCCCTCCGTGGACATTGACCAGAGAGAAAAACTGAAGATAACACCGGCATCAATGAACACAGTTATCAGGAATTTTAGACCAAACGGGACAAAATTCAACACAATGATTTGGAATTGCTCTCATTCCCTGAAGGTTCAGGGTGCAAACCCTCAGGCAGGTGTGGGATCAGCCTCGGGAATGAGGCCTCCACTCTCAAATGCATCCAACTGTCCTTGGGACCACAAACACCAGCAGGAATTTGGGTGTGCAGTGCACACTTTTCATTCTTCTATCACCTGAGAGTTTATGAAATTCCAGAGTCTTTCCTGCCTCCAAGAAAAGCCACATTTTACTGAAAGTTACCACATTTGTTAAAAGAAATCTACAGATAAAGTGCATGCTAAAGACATCCCCACAGCTTGCCCTGTTGGGTAATAAAAGCTCTGTTCCTCTCCTTGACCCCGAGCCAAGAATCCATCGGGAAGATGTTCTGGTGTCCACAAAACTCTGGGAAAATCCCACACTTTATATAAAGATGTACCAACATATTTGTCCCAAGACATCTTTCCATTCACGAAAGCCACACAAAAACGTTGCTGCAAGACCTAAAAACCCCTTCCCACAGAGGTTTCAGGGGTTTCTTCTTCCCATAAAACATCCTGTGGATGGATCCTGGATACAAGGGTAAATAACCTTGGATTGAGACTGGAACTGGAATTATCCCAGCAACAAGTATGGTTATAATGCTGCTCCTACTTTTGGAACCTCAACATAATTCTCACGTGGCATCACACGGTTCCCTTCATGTTTTTGGCAGCCAAGCCACAAAAACCCCCTCCCAAAACCCCCTCCCAGCCAAGGAATTCAAATGAAACTGGGAAACAGAAGTGACAGACGCCCAGAGCTCCACACCTTGCATGGGGACAATTTGGTGCACGGTCCAAAGCACCCAACCTGTCCTAATCACCTTGAGCTCATTAATTTACAAAGCTTTGGCCCAACTCTCGGGGCTGGCAGATGATCAAGCTCTTAGTGGATGTGCTTCAAACTAATCCACTAAAAGGCATTTAATTCCAGCGAGGAAATCAGGACTTTGCAATTATTAGAAGTGCTAAAAAGTTTTACTGCCAGCACACTTTCAAGGTGAGGGGAGAAACAACGTCCAGCTCCATCTACGGAGGTTTCCCACCTCAAATCCCAGCGCCAAATCCCACYCCATGGTTCCCCCAGTCCCCTTTCACTGGAGACAGGACAAAAAGCAACTGGATSCAGCCTGTGGTGTTGCTTATTTTCCCCTTTTTCATCCTTCAGGTCCCATTTTCAGTAGGATTTCCCAGGGAAAGGAGGATTTTTCCAAGTTACACAAYTTCCCACTTGGAGCCATCGGGGTATTTGGCCGGGCTGGACGTGAGGGTTGGGAAGTCAATGAACATTCCATGGTGGGAACATCCTCCAGCTGCCTCAGCCAAGGAAACCCTGCACTTCCATCAGCACCTCACTAAACACCAAAAACACCAACCCGAAAAAAATCCCCAAATCCAACAGAGAAAGAAAGAGAGAAAACTTTCAGGTGTCCCAGTCATGGAAAAAAAATCAAATTACAACCCAGGATAAGACCCAAAGTTGTAAAAAGCAGTGTCCTCACACATGGGGCTCGCGGTGTCCTTGGAGCCAGGAGTGTTCCTGGGAAATTTTTTGTTAAACCAGATCATGCTCAAGATTTTTATCTTGTTCCAGAAAGCCAAGGCCTCGTTGTCTGAACACCAACCCAAACAACACCAAATGCCATTTCCAGATAAAATATTTTAGTGTGCATAAAACTCTACTTTCATCAAGCAGGGAAATATTTGTTCATTTAACAACACTCTCGGTTGCCTCAATTAAAATTTGCTCCATAAAACACTTCCACAGAAAAACAAAAACCACTGAAAAAACCTTTTTTCCCTTTTCCCACTTGAATATCAGATCTAAACCCAAGGTAGAAGCTGTTTAAAAATCTCTGTTATCTGCGAAAAAGTAAGAAAATAATGATATTAAGTTTTAAAACATTGTAAACTCCCCCAAAAATGCTTTGTACACTATTAAATGTTTAAATAATGCATGGCTTGGTTGATACAAACTGAAAATAATTTAACAGCAGTGAAACTTCCATACTTAAATTGTAGCTGATAAAACAACTTTGAAACCTTCTCAACCCTTGAAGGCCACCGGACAAAGATAGAGATCTCTATATTTGTATGTGTATTTTATAGAGTTATATAAAATAGATAATTTAAATGTATAAAATAGATATTTCAGATGCATAAAGTAGATATTTTAGATGTATTTTTTTGTACATTTATCCATGGATGGACACACACTCCTCCTCCAGCAGAGACAGGAGGTAAAAYGAGGACGACAAGGCCACTTAAYCTTGGGAYGCGGGSAATCCACAACGTTTTCACTCCCCACAAACCACTCCTCATTTCCACCTCCACGGATATCCCAAAAAACTCTTCTCCACCAAATAACCCCCTTGGAAAACAGCTCCACAAAATCCCAGCYGGAATCCCGAGGGTCCGATTCTGACATTTACGGATGGCGCTGGATCCCAACCCCGCGCTCACCCGCTGCTCCAGCGCCGCTCCGCGCCGGCACCGCCCTCGCCGGCCCCTTGGATCTCCCTGGAGAGGAGCCTCTCGGAGGGCTGGAAGCTCCTTAAGAGCATGAACACATCTCAAGAGATATTAACTCTTAATATCTGCAGACTGGCATCTGCTTCCTCGGCAGTTTAGCCCCAAATGTACGTCTGGGAAGAAGGAGAGCCCTAAAACCAGGCGGGATTTCTATGAAATCCAGCCCTGCACTGGTTTGGCTTTAGAATCTTGTTATACGAACACGAGAATCCCAGGAAAACAAACTCCCTTTGGTGAAATAATGAAGGTTGGGAAAGCCTGGTCGTGCACAAAAATAAAGAGCTCGGTAGATGTGGTGAAAATAAAAMGTGCAAAAATAAGTTCAACCCCGTTAAATATTTAAATATACATAATAACACAAGAGAATAGGCCAAATCGGTCGTAAAAACACAATAATACGTAAAAAAAAATCTAAAAAATCTAAAAGTTCAAATGGTCTATTTTATTTCATATATTTAGATTTCCCACAAGCCTTACACGGGGACACTCAAACAAAGATCATTTCTACAAAACACAAAAATCGACTCTAAATAAACCGCACGTGCACAGCACCGATGAAACCGATATTTGGGATGTGGAATTAAAGTGCTGCCTCTTGGGATTCTGGCCAGGAAAGCCCACGAGACCCCATGACTTGAGCAGCAGATGCACAGAGCGAGGTCTTGAGAAGCTCCGATTTCATCAAGGGCTCCCATTCTTCTGGGGACAAGAGCCATTGTTCCCTGTGCCACCGGGGCTCTTTGGGGACACTGCTGATGCACATCTGCCCAAATTCGGTTTTCTTCAATTCCTCAAAAATAACATCTGAAAAGTAACCTGGTGGAATTTGCTTCGTTTATTCAAAAATTCGTTGGTGTGAAACAACAAATAAATTAAAATCTGCAGGAGCTGGCAGAGAGAAATCCGGGGGTTTAAAGGAAGAATATTTTGGTTTGATTGTCCTTCTCCTTCCTACCAACCTCATTTTCAGGTGACTTTGTGGCAGATATTTACGGCATAACTTCACCTGATTGTCCAGACACACAATATTTACTTTAAAAATCCATCCTACAGATGACCAAACTCCAGGTTTCAGCTTGTCAAAGCCTTCCCTCCACCAGCCAGACCCAAAAATTCCTGATTTCCGTCATGGGAGCGTGAATTTGGTGGCACAGAAGGACAATGAGCTGCAATCACCCCGCCTGCACTCCGGGAGCRGAGCTGGAAAACACTGGACTCACACTGCGAGGTGATTCCAGCTGGAAATCTCTGCCTGGATGAAGGAATGCTGACAGTGAAAGGCAACGGGGACTGSAGTCAAAAACTTCCAACTATTTAGGGAGGAGAACGTAATCAGTAAGTTAATTAATTAATTAATTAACAAAGACCAAGAGCAGCAGTTCACGAAATTTCCTGAGGAAAGATATTGCTGAGGATTTTTAAAAATTGCCCCAGGGCACTTAAAAATCACATTTAATAAGCTCAAAATTAGGTAAGATTAGGAGTGTGCAGCCCTCAGCATTTCTGGATATAAAACACCAGGGAAACACCCTCCTTCCATGAGTTCCACTTCTCCAGAGTCATTTTATTCCCTGCACTACAAACCAATCCTGAATCCTGATAATTTCCTCCGTTAATCTGCTTTTCTGCTTCTTTTTAGCACAGCACATCCCTTACGAGGGAAACTCAACAAACCCCAGGAATTCTGCGAGCTGCCCGATGCCGAAATATTTCCCTTCCCATTTTTCCAGCCAAATCCCTCCAGTATCCACAGGGATCATCCCACAGCAAGTCAGGCACCTGCCCGAGAGTCATAATTCGTCTGCACAGCAGCTCAGGAGATGAAAGCAGAGACACACAAAAGCTCGGGCTTGACTGATAGGAAGTAATTGCAGGCAGAATTCCATGGCAGGAATTTATGGAATTCTATTAAAGGCACTTGCAGAGGAAGAGAATGAAAAAAAACCAACTCAAATTTAAATAGAGCGCACCGAGAATTTGATAAAAATATAGGAATAATTCACATTAAACAAATGAAAGACATGAAAGAAAAACATTATAAAAGTTTAATTTTAGCTGAGGTAATTACTCTCATCTTTTCCTATCATATTTAGCAGTTTATAGAGAATATTTAGCTATTGATAGAGAATATTTAGCAGTTTATAGAGAATATTTAGCTATTGATATACAATATTTAGGAGTTTATATAGAATACTTAGCTCTTTATATAGAATATTTAGCTATTGATATAGAATATTTAGCAGCTTATAGAGAATATTTAGCTATTTATATAAAATTAGGAAGCCCCTGGAAGAGCTTACTCAGGAATTACACACCGATGGAGCAGCAGGAGGGTTTTTTTATGTCATCATCCCAAATCCATCCCAACTTTGAGGCTTCCACGAAGGATTTCCCGAGTATTCCAGCAAAGCCAAGCCCTGGCAGGAGGYGCAGCTCCTGCTGAGTGCATCTGCAGCATCCCTTGGGAGAGAGCCCCAGTCTTAACTGCCTGCCCTGGCACTGCTGGCAGCCCGATAAATGGGAATATTGTGGATTCACGGGGAATCGCCGGAGAAGGGGCTGAGCTGGGATCACGTAGGCACGACTGGGCAGTGAACAAGCGGCCGTTTATACTGAATTTTCCCCYGGTTTAACACGTGCCAAGGGATAAACCGTGGGTTTATTGGATGTACAGATGTCAAAAATAGATATTGATGGGGTTAACAATGATGTGTTGTTGGTGGGRAAGGAGTCCTGCCTCCAGACACACATTTCTCCTGTGAAGCCCTCTGAATTTCCACAGCAGATTTATAAAAACTCAACCAGGGACAACAAAGTGGACGGGGAAGAGCCCAAATCGTGGCTCTGTCAGGAAACGATGATTATTTCTGGGAACATATGGCCACGGAGGGATAAGGACTCTKCTCCTCTCTGAGTAGGTCACACCATGGCACAAAGGAAACAGAAAACTCACCGGGGGGAAAATGGGTCTGTAACAGGAAAAAAACCTGAGGAATTATCCCCTTTGTAGGAAAAAAAGAAGGATTTCTGACAAGTCTTGTCATTCAAAYGAAAAAAAAACCACAGAATCAAAAAGAATTTTTAAAAAGAGGTGGAATAATCACGGGATATATTTGTACTTTTGTCCTTCCTCTCCCATTATACCACAAGAAGGGATTGTCTGATGTAAAAACCTATCCAGAGTGGCAAAGAGCCACCAGAAATTCTACCTTGCCACCTGATTGTGCKGCTCCCGCTGAGCCAAGATCTGCTCTCCAAAGGCAGATCCCAATCAGCGACGCACACACGGCACCTTTCCCCCAGCGCCCACGTCAGCCGCCCCACGACTGAAATAACAGTTTGTTTTCGGGCTAAATGAGTTCATTTTCACTAAACAGGTCTCACTGAGCTCCATCGAGCCAGACCAGCAGCAGCAGCACCAGATACCTCCAGCTCTCCCGGAGTTCTCCATGGCCGAGCTGGGCCCTTGGATCACTTGACCCCAAGGACTCGCTCTGCCCATTCCATCACATCAATGTGACAGACGTGAGGTGCAGGAAAAGGAGTGGGGTCAGAACTTCCTGCCCTCAGGTCCTAAAAATTATCTTGAAGGATGTCCAGCATTAATTTTAATGTTTCTTAAATCCCTCTATTCATACACGCCGTGAGGAACTGGATCTATCAACAAATCATGGGATGCAACTTGGATTTCCATCGGAAAACCYCAACCCTGCTGATGAGCTGAAAGCAAATAATTTATTCCGTTTCCAAGCTCCATTGTAACTTATCCTTCACTTTTACACCAGAGAGTGGCAGGAAATCAGCCTCGAGATCAGACACGCGAGCGCCAAATAATGAAACCGGCGGATCGCTGACGCATAAATAAAGTTTTAGATTCACAGGGAACAAGTCTCCCACTGTAACACGGCCGGGGTGACTTTTCAGATGTTTTTATGTCAGCACTGGCCTAAAAAAAAATCCAGTGGGAACRGGAAGGGTTGGGTTCCCTCCCTGCTGGCACCTCCTGGGGCTGTACGGAGGCAGTGGGGTTAGACCTGGGAGCAAGCCTGGTTAAACCCTGTTCCTGGTGTTTGTGTAACTAATGAGTGCGTGTTGGGAATCGTTTTATCCAAGCAGTCCTAACGAGCTAAATCATTTTGGGATCATTTGTCTCACCRAGGATTTGTTTTTAGCTCGTTCTGCTGCCGAGAAAACGCGGATCTAGTGGAGAAACCTCATCCCGACACCTCGTCCCCTCCAGAGCCTGGACCCTGCGAGCTCATCATTGACCACAATCAATCAAAAATATCCAAATTTGCATTTCCCTGCCCTGCCTCCAGCACCGGTTGCAGAGGGAACGGCACCATCGAGTTTCCACAGCAGGAAAACGAACGCGCGGCTCTGAAATCCGCGGGATCCCGCGAGGCTGGAGCGGGATGCGGAGCCAGCCTGACCTCCTGACACCACCAGCACCAGCTCAGAGCCAGCCAGATCCTCCCATCCCCGTGCAAAACAGCTTMTCCACAGCAATAAAAGCAGGGGAAAATCCAGCAGAGGTTGTTCCAAAGGGATGGTGATGGCCACTCCAGGGATTTCCACCTGCTTCCCACTGGGATCGCTGTGATTTACAACAGCTCCCACAGAACAAGCTCTCGAAAGCAATAAATAATTTATTTTTATATAGAAAATACAGTTATTGTGCCAGTTTTGCCCAGTGGAAGTTCCCAATCCGTCAGGGCAGTGGCTGGTGTGGCCTGAAAATGAATCTTGAAGTGATTAAAAAAAAAAATTAACCACAGCCTGAGCTCCTGACACTGGAAAAATCAACCAATACACCCCTTCCAATGTGGGTTCCACCYGATGGATATTCCTGCAGGGACTGCCACAATCTGGGCAGGTTTCCATACCTGCCCATGTCCRTTGTCAAGTAAAAATTCCCAAAATACAAGAGAAATTATGCAAATATAGAAAGGAATTCTCCAGCTCATTGTATCGGCAAGTGATGTGCTTAGSAATGGAATTTAATCATTATTAAGGACTTGTTAATATTCCCTCCAAGTACACAGGACTTTAGCACATACTCTGGCTACAACTGGAAACACAATTATTTATCTATCAAATTGATTTAATTTTTAATTTAATTTAATCCAAAACTAGGCTGGATGGGGCTTGGAGCAACCAGTGYCCTTGCCCATGGCAGGGGGTGGAATGGGATGAGCTTTAAGATCCCTTCCAACCCAAACCATTCCATTATTTTTTACATTTTTGCATTTTTTAATTAACAGGGAAGAGGAGCAGGAAGCTCTTCAGCGGCAGCACCGCGATTCTCTTTCGCTCCCAATTAGTATAATTATTCCCTTTGCTTTCACGCGGAAACCCACTTGTGAAGAGCCACATCTCCGTAAAGAGGCTCCCAGGAAAAATTAAAAATAATGCTAATCACACCCTCAGCCTCCTGCCAAACCCCAGAGCCCCGCTGGGGAGCGGGGCAGGACCAGCCCCGGGAGCGCCTCCATCACCTCTCCAGCGCCAAAACCAGCCGGAGAACCCTCTCCTGCAGCTGTGACCCCCAAAAACCAGGGAATTTGGGGGGAGAAGGGGGTGTTTGGAAGGGAAGGAGGGATTCCGAACATGGGGGGCTCCTGGAAGCCCCTTCCAGCTCCCCCCGCCGCTCATCCCGCCGCTCCCGTGGCAAACGCGGGGCCGCTTGTGCTCCCGGAACGGAGCGAGGAGTCCCCAAATCCAGCTGGAATCACCGAGCCGAGGCTGAACGAAGGGAAAATGGATATTTCCCTTTAACCCGACACAGGCACGGGGTTGTTTTGCTAAGCACGTGTCAACCCGAGCGACTTCTCGACTGAAAAATAATCGCTTTTTTCGCTGTGACAATAGAGATAACAATAGGCAAAACAATAGGGAAAACAACAGGGAAAACAACAGGGAAAACAACAGGGGAAAACAACAGGGAAAAGGGGTAGAAAGAAGGAATTTGGGGGTTTAAACAGAGACAGGGATGTACCTTTGCCGCACGGATTTTCCAGCCGCTGGCTCAGGGATTTTCCATCGCGCCCTCGGCGGCCGGGGCAGCCCGGGAGCCGGGAATGCGGGATCCGGGAATGCGGGAGCCGGGAATGCGGGATCCAGGGATGCGGGAGCAGGCTGGGCTCGCCTCCCTGCCGGGGCCAGCTCATGGAGCGGCAGTGCCCGCTCTCCTGTGCTGGAAAGGCGAGATTAGGATCTCCGGCGGGCTGGGAATTGTGCTGAGCTCCAGCTTTCCTTCGTGCTTCATTAAAAAGGAGATGCTGCGTTATTCCCGGCTGGTGTACGCAGATCAAACAATCAGGCGCTTCTCCTGCTCGTCTTCGTTCCAGGGAAAATAAACTATGGATAGCAAGGGATGAATTCAAAAGCGCAGGGAATCAGCAGCCAAAAGGGAGAGGAATCCTGCGAGCCAGGAGCCACCCGAGCACCTCGCCAGCACCATCCAAGAGTGACCCACCAACATTCCTGCCTGTGGAATTACCTTGTTCCCGGCAGCTTTTCCGCTCTGCGGGGCTGSTGCTGCTCTTCCCCAGGGTGACCGGCGAGCGAGTTCCAGCTCCCCGCTCCAGCTGGGAGTGTCTGCCCGGCGCTGAATCACCGCCCGATCCCAGCACAGGGATGCAGAAAGCTTTACCCAAGCAGAACTCCGGCTGCGAGGCTGCGGGGTTTCATCTCGTGCCAGTTTCCAGCGGGGTTTGTTATCTCGGCTGCTCGCAGGTTTTAAGGACGTTAATGAGGTTTATCACACCGAAGTCACGGYTGTGTCTCGGCAGGCCGAGCACGAAAATCCCCACGTATTTCCAGACCATGACATCACATCTCAGCTCGGTTAAGTGGCTTTTAGATAAGAGGAGATGCCCCCTCCCTGAGAATTCCGAGATAAAACAGTGGAGAAGGGCCGTTTGTTCGCACAGGCTGAAGTTTAACAGCACAATTTAATTCACTTCGGGACATTAATTAGTCATGCAGAAAGTATTCAAAACAGTCTGAGCACCGATTCATAAAAACAGCATTACTATGGAATCAGCACTGGCTGCCAGCTGGGAGCTGCTCGGAAAGGCAGGAACGCTCCTGGGAGAAGCTCCACAACCTCTCTCCCACTGCCATCCCCACTCCCAGCACACAAACCAGGGGCTCCACGGCACCACCGGTCTTTCCTGCTCCGTGCTTGCTCCCGGAGTTTCCTCTTCCAATGGTTATGGGAAGAGCATCTCYAAAACGGAACCTCCCTCAAGCGGGTCTGACACAGCCTGGGACACTTCTGTCCTCTGGGTTTTGAGCTCTGCCACGTGTTTGCTCCTCTGCATAATTTCCTTTAAATCAGAGAATCCCAGAATATCCTGAGCTGGAAGGGATCCACCAGGATCATCCAGTCCAACCCCTGGCCCTGCACAGGATACCCCAAAAATCCTCCCTGGGAGCGTCCAAACTTCCTGAGGGTGTCCAAACGCTCCTGGAGCTCTGGCAGTCTTGGGGCCGTGCCCATTCCCTGGGGAGCAGTTCCAGTGCCCCACAACYCTCTGGAAGAAGAATCTTTTCCTAATATTTACTCTGTTGATATAAACACTGATCACTCCCTGAAAAAGCTGCAAAGTCAGACCCAAATCTGGAATTAATCGCTTATYATTCGCCAACAYRGCATCTTGGASATGTCCATGTTTTCMYCTTGGAGATRTCCAYGTTTTCCTCTTGGAGATGTCCATGTTTTCACCTTGGAGATGTCCAYGTTTTCCTCTTGGARATGTCCATGTTTTCACCTTGGAGATGTCCATGTTTTCCTCTTAGGGTTACTAAAGTATAAATATTAATTTTCAAAATTCCTTAGGCTTTTGCATGAAAATGCTGCAAAATTGAGCACTGAGTCAGGGTCAAGGACAGACCTCCCCACTGTGTCCCAAAAGTCAGATAAAGGCTGGAGGAGGACTTGAAAAAATTCCTGGAAGGACGACTGGAAGAACAGGCGATGAATAAAGAGGTTTGGGAAAAGCCTTAAGGGAGTAAGGAACAAATCCCTGCGTGGGCAGGGAGTGATCCCTGTCCTTGCCCTGCTGTGGGAGCAGCGCTGGGGTGGTTCTGGACCATGAACTGCTCGGGCAGGAGATCTGAAAGGCAGATCTGGGTGTCAGGGCTTAGTCAGGGCTGGGTGTGGAGGCCGAGAGCTCAGTGCTGAGCAGGCACCGGGATGGAGAGGGCAGGAACAGGGAATTCTGTGGGGGAAGGAAGCCATGGCAGCCCCAGAGAGAGACAGGGATTGCTTGGGCCAAGAATCCCAGAATCCAGAATGGGTTGGGTTGGAAAGGACCTTAAATCCCATCCAGTCCCACCCTGCCATGCCCAGGGACACCTCCCACTATCCCAGGCTGCTCCAAGYCCYGTCCAGCCTGGCCTTGGRCACTKCCAGGGATCCAGGGGCAGCCACAGCTGCTCTGGGCACCCTGTGCCAGGGCCTCCCCACCCTCCCAGCCAGGAATTCCTTCCCAATATCCCATCTAAATCTCCCCTCTTTTGGTTTAAGGAAGCATCTCCCTGGATTTTATCAAGTGGCAGCTGCAGAAGTGGCTGAGGCACAGCAAACACCCCGTGGTTCTCTACAGAGGGAGGTGGCAGCCGGCCTCATCCCAAAAATAGATGGGTAGAGAAAGAAATCTCCTTTTAGAGATCAGAAGAGTGGAACAGACCCTGAGCATTGCTAACAGAGGGTGGACACCCTCCTGACTCAGCTCAAATCATCCACCAGACCAAAAACCCTCACCTGACACGCGGGATTTAACAACACACCCTAATTATTTCCATATTTATCCACACAGATGCCACGAAAAGGAGCAGAACAATCTGTCTGCTGCTCTCAGTGCCTGTGAATCATCCCAGTGAATCAATCACAACAAACCCAGGGAAGAGAAAAGGAGCAGCCAGGCTCTGAGACAGCAGCAGCAGCAAGATGAAAAGTTTGACAGGACAGGCAAGAAATCCCGACCCAGAATCAGGATTAGAAGGGTTACAAAAKCCTTGTGCTCCTGCAGGGAGATTAGGAGGTCAAAATGCCTCGCTGAGAAGGTTTGGATGAATCAATTTATTCCAATCAGGATCCATAGGAGCGAACCCCTCCCTGCCTGTGTGTGCACGCCCAGAGGGATTTCAAGCTTTGTGAGCAACCCCGTTGTGAAAAGGACTCGTAAAATCACGTCAGTCATAAATAAATTGGGAAGCATTTGAAGACTCCCATACAGAGGTGAGGATTAAAGAAGGAATTGATGTCAGGCTTTGGAAAAAAAGCTGGGTAATTCTTTGGGAGAGACATTTCTGAGGAGCAGCCAGGCTCCACGTGCTGAGTGTGAGYCCTGATGTGGAGCTTTTGGGACAGCACTCACCAGAACATCCCAGTAAGTGCTGGGGTGTCTCATGCCGAGCCAAACTGGGCAATCCTGGAGCATCCAAAGGCAGCTCTTAAGAGCAATTATTAACTCATTAATTGAAAGTATTCCATGGAAGAATTCGTGCTCGTAGAGGGCGACATCAGCTCTGCTGCTAACAAATCCTGGCGTTGTCCTTCTGCTGAGGGACATCTGTTCCTCCAGGAACGCCTTCGGGGGCTGTGGCTCTGCCTTGGGACACCCAGCAAAAATAGATTTAAATTTTCACACCCCTTCAGAAGTTCCCAAATTGGGCAGGAGTGAGCCCCATCGGTGCTTCTGCAGCTCAGCCCTTGGCTTCTGGGCCAGCTTTCAATGGCTTTCATTCATTTCTGGCTCGGGGTGGTTCATGAACGATCAGCTCAGGGCAGGGGGAGATGAAAGCTGAGTTTTTAGTACAATCAGCAGCTGCTTGAAAGGATTCCTCAAATTCCCCCTAAACACTGAGGAAAGAGCTAGACTGGGATTAATAATGCCATTCTCCGTGTTCACCAGACCTAGTCTAGTCCAGCACAAAGCTGGGCTTTATCCGTGTCTCAGAGCAGTAATTCTGCTGTTAAATATAACTTATCACTGCTATTTATAGCTCTCCACTATCAGCATCAAATAAAACACGTCTGCCTAAATGAAATTTTGCTGTAGCCTTTTTTTTTAAAGCCTTCTGCCAGTTTTAATCCCATTTAAACCTTTGCTGAAGCAAAGAGCACCCAGAATTCGGTGTTTCTGGAAAAGCAGCTCAGTTACTGCAGGTCATCCCTGAAAGGGGATTAATTTTTGATAAACTTTTGGATTTAGCCCAAGATTTTGGAGGACAAAGCACMTTTGGGCTTGTGGAATTGGGGCTGGGTGTCGGAGCAGCCCTGAGGAGAAGGATTTGGTGAGTAAGAGGATGGATATGACCTGGCTCTATGTGCTGGAATCCCAGAAATCCCAGAGCTGCATCCCGAGATTTTCCAAATGATGACCCTCCGGGTATCCCCTAATTCCTCCAAACCTCAGGAAYTGAGGTGTTCGTGTGCTGACCCCAGGGAGCATCACCAAACCCCAGCAGTGCCAGCAAGAAAGAGCCCAAAACCGACATCAAAATGGTAAAATTTCCATCCAAGAAAACGTTGAGTTTGGGACACTTGGAGCTCCAAATCCACTACCAAAATCCCGCCGGATTGACTCCTTTGGGAGAAGATTCCATGCCAACAGCCCTTGGAGACGTATCCCAAGGTGTTGGTGCTTTACAGGCAAATTGAGAATGTGGGGTTGAGGTTCCTGCATGCCCGAACAGTCCTGGGTTTCACCTGGAATTAGTGACATAATTAACGACTTTTAATAACCCTCAGCAGACACTCGGAGCCAGAAGGAGCAGTTTAAAGACTGAATTTTCCAGTCCTGCAGAGGGAAGAAAAGGAACAATCTGTGGTGTTGCTGGTCTCCAGCATCCGACTGATTTCCCAGTAGTAAAACTGGGAACAGGTTATTCGATCCCAGCGTTTTAGGAAGAACGGGATAGACTGGGAATTCCTGTATCCCTCATTTCACTTCAGGCTTCCTGGTTTGAGAAGCATTCGAACAGAGGGAAAAATCTGATTCATTCTGAATCCTAATTCCATCCGGTTTAACACCCCAACCAGCAAAGCACCTCAAAAAGAAAAGGAATTCAGCACATCCCATAATTTTCCGTGAAAATTCCCAAATAGGATTCCTCTTGGACATCCCTGTGAGAGGAAATGGATAGAACAAAACACATCTCTAGATCAATTAAAAACCAATTAATACCTCAAATAAACAAGGAAATATTCCAGGGAAGAGTGAGGCAGGAAAGATGGGCAGGTGAAGAAAGGAGAGGAAAAATAGGAATATTTCAAGGGCACAGGGACAACAGAACATGGAGAAACAATTCCAGGTCGGCCAAAGAAGATGTGGGAATGTGGAAATGTTCAAGGCCAGGCTGGATGGGGTTGGAGGTTTTGAGGTGTGGGGTCTGTAGGAACAACACCCCACAATTTATAAACTCCGCTTTTAACGCGCCCACGGAGACCAAGATTTCAGCAAACAACTCACGGGGTGCTTTTCCTGTTTTCTTGGCCAGGAAGAAAATTCCAGAGGCAGGGATTGAGTGTAGAAACTACAGCTGTGAGCCTTTTTGCTGGACGAAAAATGCTCTGCAGAAGGAGCACTTCTGGATCAGCAGCAGCTGGAAAAAACATGGAATAAAGAATAGGAAAAAAGGGAATTAGCGGTGTACAAAGGGGTTAATTTTTTTTTCATAATCTTWTTTTTTTTTTTTTGCCAAAGAAGGGAGACAAATGAGAGGAATGCAAGAGACCCTCTTTCCCTCTGATGATCTGCCAGGAGCAGCAGCGCTTTAATTCCTGGAGTGAAAACCAGTAAGGAGCCTCAGGAGAGCTTGAGTTGGAGGCTTTGTGGGATTTCTGGTGGAAAATTGGGAATGAATCCGATGGCTCCGTATTCCATTCACTCTTCCTTTCGAATTGGCATAAAAATGCAAACACAGGAGAGCTCCTAAGGGGTTTTTGACAATTTTTGAGGATTTCCTGCTATTTTTCCTCTTTCCATCTGGAACTGGAGTATTCCAGCATTAAAATTCATTTCGCCTCAGCCACAGCTGTGGATGTTCCATCCCTGGAAGTGTCCAAGGCCAGGTTGGATGGGGCTTGGAGCACCCTGGGATAGAGGAAGGTGTGGAAGGGGGTGGAATGGGGTGAGCTTTAATATCCCTTCTACCCCAGACCATCCTGGGATTCTGTGAAAATAAAGTAACAAATATCTCTATTTTTTCCCCCTGTAATTAAATTACATCATTAATTAATTTTTAATTATTTTTAAATTTTATTTATTTATTATTATTTCTTAATTCATTAATGAATGAATTTTTTTCCTGAGCTTAATTAAAAAAAAATAAAATAAACAAAAGAAAAAGAGGAAAATCCATTGGCAAATCCTTTAGATTTCAGATGTGAATGGTCCCAACCGACATCTGTGTTCTTCCTACCTTCTCCAAACACACAAAACCCCCCCTTGCTGATGATGTCAGCTTGCTTCGAAAGCCCACAGCAGATTTATTATTTCCTTGGGGAGAAAAAATGCACTTTGTTCTTCCTACGAGATCATTCCCATCGGCTCCAGCATGACAGGAGAAGCTGCTTTGGGAAGAAGCCAAGAAGATGGAGACAGTGCGGGGGACCCTAAGCACGGCCTATTTATGGGCCAGGGGAGAAAATCTCGGTGTGATTTTGGGTGTCGGCGTTTGCTGCGAGTCAACGAGAAGGTCTGGGAGCCTGAGAGGTCTCGTGGAGAGATGTCGCTCCCACATCCCATCTTGGCTCCCTCCATTTTCCTTCAAGCTGCTCCCAAGCTGGCTGAAAAGGAATTTTTATGAGAGAGGATGAGAGAAATGTTGGGAATTTGAAGGTAAAGATGGCCTGGACAGATTTGATGCCATTATTTCACTCCTGAGAACTGACTGTGGCAGAGCTCTGAAAGCCCGGCTGTGTTTTCTTCCTGCTGTTCCAGCGTCTTTTTGGGATGAGCAGGGAGTTTCTGGGATAGAAATTCAGTGTCAATGACCCAGAAGTGGTGGAGTCCCCATCCCTGCAGGGATTTCAAAGCCCTGTGGATGTGGCACTGGGGGACATGGGCAGTGGTGGCCTCAGAGGGCTTTTCCAGCCTGAAAGGTTCTGCGATTTAAGTGATGCAGTCAGAGCTGAGTTACCTGCCAGGAGCTTCAGCAGCAGGGCTCCATCCCAGATTCCTTGGCCATTCCCTTTTCCTCACTCAGCCCCAGGATCCAGGAGAACGTGTCCAAAGTGCTCCTCATTCCCAATGCCAAGGTCCCTGCTGAGCCACAGCCGTGCCCTGCGGGTCCCTTCGGCTCCTGGCACTGACGTCAAACCAGGCTGGAGGGGAAAGCTGGGACATTCATTTCAGAGTTCAGCTCAGTCCTTGTTGCAAGGCCAGGTCTGGAAGCAGTTCTGAACAGAATTCCAGACTGGTTTGGGTTCAAAGGGATCTTAAATCCCATCCCACCCCTGCCATGGGACACCTCCCACTGTCCCAGGCTGCTCCAAGCCCCATCCAGCCTGGCCTTGGACACTTCCAGGGATCCAGGGGCAGCCACAGCTGCTCTGGGTAACCTCCCCACCCTCCCAGGCAGGAATTCCTTCCCAATATCCCACCCATCCCTGCCCTCTGGCAGAGGGAAGCCATTCCATGTGTCCTGTCCCTCCAGCCCTTGTATATATATATAACATTATATAACACATAAACCATATTTATAACATAACCACAAYTTCACTTTTTGTTTTCCCTAAATTAACAGCAATTCCTAGGGAATTTTCCAACGAGACTCGTGGCATTACGGCCATCCCAAGGAACCCTCTCATCTGCCAGGTGGGCAGGCAGTATTTGGAAGGATTTATAAGGAAGGAGAAACACAAGTTCCCCTCTCCGTTCGCTGCCCAGGACCCTTCCGTGTGGCAGGCACGGAGCCGAGCTGTCTGCTCCTCACAGAAACCAGAGCAGCTGGAAAATTGCATCAGGGCAGAGATAAATCCCTCACCTGGGAGAAGCAGGGATCCACAGGAGCAGGGAGGAATGTGAGATGAGATCTCCCACAAACGCTCCCCGATAGTAACTGGGCAACACGGAACGCTCCCAACCCGCACAACCCCACTGAAGTCCAGCCCTTTTCCTCGCAAAAGGGCTGCTTTCCATATTTTTTTCTAAATTGGAATGCACAGATATGCTAAAAAAAATCTAGATGGGCTTTTGTGGTTCTTCCTGGAGTATTAAAAATTCAGATTTAATTTTTTTTTTTCAAATCTTCGCTACAAATCTCCAAAGGTGAATGTGATTTATTGCTTCCCTGGAAGTGGAAACCTGTGGGAGCCAAACCCTTCTYGCCCTTTTTCCTGCTGATAATTCTTTTGGCACATTTTCAAGCTCATTAGCTGCCACTTGAAYGATTCTGCTCCTAAAATAGCACCATGGAAACTCATTTTCTCCGGACTATTTTCATCCCAGAAGAATTTTCATCACCGAGATGACTTCATTTCATGGAAAACAGAACGGCTGAAAAAATTCCCTGCTCAAGGAAGATGAATGCTCTGGCAAACAGCAGCAGCTGTGGCTCAGGAATGGGAGAGCCAAGGATTTCAATCAGGAATGGGAATGCCATGAAGCTCCCCAGATCCTCTTCCATGGTCCAATCCAAATGGGAATTGGATTCAGGTGGGATTCTCACAGGTTTAAATGTATATATATCCCTGGCTCCTTTTCCAGAGCAGCTGTGGCTGCCCCTGGATCCCTGGAAGTGCCCAAGGCCAGGTTGGACATTGGGGCTTGGAGCACACTGGGACARTGGGAGGTGTCCATGGAATGGGGTGGAATGGGATGGGCTTTAAGGTCCCTTTCCAGCCCAAACCATTCCATGTTTCCAGCATGGTTTCAGGTTGGGATTCAATCCAGTTCAATCCAGCTGGAACAGACTCATCGGAGGGGGAGGAAGGCTCTGGGGATCCTGATCTCCAGTGCTTCCCCARTTCCTTCAGCCTCACACTTTTCCTCCTGCTCCTCCCTGTGTTTCACCTCCCTGTCCTGCTTCCCAGAGCCTTCTGCCCTGGAGACACCCACATCCTCCCATGTCATGGATCTAGGACAGGGCAGGAAGGGRAGAGAGAGAAAKGGGCTTAACCAGCAGAGAAGGAACAACATCAAAGGGAGCAACAAGAAAGAGCAGAGCTCAAACTCGGTGACATCAGAGAAAGGTCCAAAGGGTGGGAGCTCTTCAACCCATGGACATTTCCTGACACAATCACAGGGAAAATCCTGTAAAAGTTGACAAGGAACAACCCATTCAGCCTGTTCACAACAGAATCATGGAATGGGTTGGAAAGGACTTTAAAGCTCATCCCATTCCCCCCCTGCCATGGCAGGGACACTTCCACTATCCCAGGCTGCTCCAAACCCCGTCCAGCCCGGCCTTGGACACTCCCAGTGCAGCAAAAACTCCTCAAACCAGACAGGAGCAACTTTATAAGGATCAGCAGTCCCAGCCCTTTTCCAGGGATGCAGGACACTCCAAGCAGCGTCTGGGAGTTCTAACTTGTTTTCCCAACACATTAGTGACTAATTTATCTTGTTAATCTGAAAGGCTGGGAAGAGATCCCTGTCTTTAAGATTGATGGCAGAAAGTGGAAGGGGGGTGGGGGAACGTGAAACAAAATGCCTTCGAGAGCAATTTGCTCACAYGAAATGATTCATGGGTGATGTGATATGGGTGGGGGGATTTCTGCAAGTATTCCTGCAAGATTTAGGAGTCAATCCTACTTTCCTGGGCCTCAAGTGGAGGGGCATTGTAGGAGAGGGAGAGGTTGTCCCGTAATCAAACCTGTCACTGCTCTCATCTGCAGTACCTGCAAATCAAAAATCCTTCCCTCAGCCTGAACTGATTCAGAGGCGAAGGTTTTGGTGAGTGTTCAAAAGTTTTTATTCCAAAAACCTCCAGGAAATTGCCACTGAACTGCCAAAGAGGGGTTTTTATTCTTCCCTTTGTATTATAAATTATTATAAATTAGGCTCTGACCAAACCAAAGGCAGAGCCTGTGCAAACCTGGTCTTAACTAAACACAAACTTCCCGTGGCAAGGAATTCCATGGGGAAGGGGCTCAGGCCCTCCCCTTCCTCCAGGTGTTTGGGCCCCAAATCTGCAAACAGAAAGGAAATTGTYATTCCCGTGGATTTTTGGAAATCATACCTTCAGGATCCGGGCTGGATTTCACAGCGAGGGGGAAGGCAGAGGTGGTGTCACCATCCAGAGGGAAATCAGCAGTTTTGGCTGTGACATCCCAAAGAATCAGATCCCAAACGGGAAGGGGTGGAGGGAAAAGCTGCTTGGAAACACCAAGGATTAACACCAATATTCATTGCTCCAGCATGCTATTAAACACAGAAATGGATTTCGTGTGTCTGATTTTCACTTAGGGAATTGCTTAACAGCCAGCAAGTGCATCTTGCTTCCCTGGAATGAAAAATGCCATTTTTCCCCCCCAAAATCCCTCTTCCTATATATTTGTGGAGCACAGCCCAGCCCTGATTTCCCCCCAAGCCAGCAGGGCAGCCCCTTTAATCATTTTCAGCCTCTTTAAACTCATTTTCAGCCTCTGAAGCCCATGAATAACACCATTGTTGCCCCCTATCAGTGCCCAACGCTAGGGTTACACCACTTTGGGAAATCAGCAGCCTTGGGATCACCCCTCCTCACCAGGAGCAGGTTTGGGGCTTTTAAAGGCATGACAGGACGCAAAAAAAACCGCTGGAAAATTAAAGTATCTCTAATTAGAACGAAAACCATGGATTTGGAGTGATTGGGCAGCAGGAAAAACACAATTCCCTCCACACAGCCAGCCGTCCGTGGGCTCTACCTCCGTGAATTTATCGAGCCCAAGCTGACAATGGCAACACTGAGGGGGTGCAGGCAGGAAACACAGAGCCATTGAGGCCTATCGAGGGTTCCATCATCCCCACATCCCACGGCACATTCCTGCTCTCTTGGATTTCAGCGGATACGGGGCAAAAGTTGAGCAAATTTGATGTAATTGCCGTGCACTCTCGAGCTGCATTTCCCAGGAGCAGGGTGATGCAGTAATCACGCAGGGTGTGCYGCTTTGGCCAAAATCTAGCAATATATCCCCTGAGAGAAAACCAGGTTACAACCACCCTTCTCCCCACCAGGTTCAGGGAAAAAAGGAAATTTTTCCTTGAAGGAAAGTGAAAGAAATAAAGACTATTTATTTTAAAAAACACACAGGAAAAGGATAATGATGCTAAATAATGGAATGAAATCTCTCGCTGTAGAGAGAAACCTGGGAAGATTTCAGAGTCCTTCTGTAGGTGTGGTGTCTCTCCTCCTCGGAGCTGGTCGGCGAGGGGCCCACCCGCCCCGGGCCTCGGGGAGGAAATTCTCCTGAATGTGTTCTGATGTTGTTGGAACAGTCCAGAAGAGAAGAAGGGAAAAACCAAAATCCCAGGAAACAAAAGTTCAACTCTCCGTCTCACACCAAGAGGGGAAAAGGGAAAAAAAACCCAGCTGGCTGAAGGAAAGCGAGCAGGGTGCTCCCTCTGTGTTCCTGCAGCCAGAGAACGCAGAGAAGTGTAATCTCTCTGTCCTTGAGAAACTGTTTTGAAAAGTTCATTTGTTTTGGTTTTTTTTTTCCCCTCAAGCTCAGTTTAAAGGCACAGAAAAGGCACAAAATTACTTTTTGTAATGCATGCATGATAAGGGATACACACGATAGAGTCACCCCAAGACACAGGGGCACAGCTCCGCACACAAGATGGAAAGTGCAAAGCGTTCATTGCACAGGAAAATATTCCCTAAATACCAGCACCCAACAGGATATCCCATCATATAAACAGGAAAGATGTTCACCTCAGTGTCCCCCAACCACCTGGGGCAGTGCACAGACATTGCCTATGATGGTAACAGGTAAACAATGCCCTATAAGGTCACAAACTACAATTATCACATCTCATAGGCCCAGCACTGTCCAGAAACCCACAATCCTCTCTCAGCCCATCCCCGGTGACCTGGATGCACTCCCAGGATCACCTCCAGGGCCAGGAAAGAGGCTCTCTCTGGCCCTCAGGGGCTGTCTCTCTTCCAGCACACAGTGCACCCCAACAGGGGGACATCCAGCTCTGCCATCCCTCGGGATCATCCCAGAGCTTCCCCAGCACTGCTTCACCTCGGGTTAGAACAGAAAAAAAATCTAAAAAATTCAAATTCCTCCCCTTCCTGGCAGATTTTATTGGATTTTGGGTGAAACTTATGTTGTTGCACCAAGCTGGGGACAATCAGAGGCAGGAGGACCGAGCCAGCCAAGCTTTTCACGTCAGACAAATTGCTCCGGGTTTATTTGCCAGGAATTTCGTGTTCCTGCTGGTTGTCCCCTTTGAACCAGGGCAGGATCAATCATCAGCTTAAACCACTCCAAAATCTGCTCCTTGACGCACCTCTGGCAGCTTCAGCAATAAAACCACGGGGATTCATCGAAATTATGCTGATTTTTACTCTCTCTGGGCAACACTTCCAATTTTCCCCCTGATTTACAGAGCGTGGGCCAGCCTGGAAAGGTGGATTTGGTCATTTTGGGGGTTTTTTAAAGTTATTGTAAAATTGAAACTGCAGCAACTTCAAAATCCAACCCTGTGTGTCATTAAAAGTGAGGAGGATTTTAGCCATCCCCTCSCTTCTCTAGTTCACAAAGGAGATTCTGGGACTTTAATGTGCCAGAATTTAAATTTTTAATGCCAGGAGTTACACAAAACTGGCTGGGATGACGAACACATCCAGCTTACTGTAGCCCCTGGCTTAATTAGATGAATATTTATCAACATTTTAAACATTATTATTTATTTATCAGTCATTTATCTATTGTATATTTGTTTTATAAATGTATTTTATGTTCTTAGATGTAAAATGTTTTCTATTTATCTACTTATTTCARCATTATATATAATCCACTATTAACATTTTAACGTTATTCTTTAGGAACATTTTTAACATTTATAACTTAAAACTACATTAATTAATTGTTAATTAAACCAGGCTCGTTGCCTTCTAATCCATCCCCTCTGACACACAAATATTACTTTAGACAGAGCAAATACAGACAGAATTACACAGTGCAGCTGCAGGAGAAGAATCAGAATTACCCAAGYATTCAAACCACTCATTTTAGGGGTTTTTTTCCCCAAAATCTTTGTGAGGAGAAGTTTTCCAGAGGTCTAACTACTGCTTAATCCTTGGGAGCATCAGGGATTTAAACAGCTGGATCTGGACATCAGGGCAAGATTAGGTTTGATGTCATCAGCTCTGGTGAAATCTGGTTAAAGGGACCAAAAATCCCTAATAAAATCCCATAAAAGTGGCCCAAAAGGACACCAGAATTTGCAGTTTGGAGAAACAAACAGGATTTTTTTTAAAAAAAAATTCTATTTTAATTTATTCTTTTACCTGCAGAGGCACTTCCTGGTGAAAAACCAAAGCAAGCCACGAGAATAAAGCAAAAATAGACTTTTTCCCCCTCCAAAGTGGTTTTCCTTACGACCCTCCCAGTTTATTTTCTGAGGTTTGGGAGTTTTTTTGGCAGATGGATYCTTTTGCTTCATTTTGTGAGGGAGAAAGAAACCTGAGAGTTTTTAGCCCGAGGCCCCACATTAATCCTTCCCTTTTTGAGAGATGTTGGCCTCCAGCTTTTGGCCAGGGAAAAAAGCAGGATAAAGCCCACGCGTCCTTGTTGAATATATGGCTCAGGATGTGGGAAAAGGAGCCCACAGAACCTAAAAAAAGCCTGAAAAGAGACCCAAAAAAGCCTAGAAAGGGCCTGGAAAAAGCCTAGAAAGAGCCTAGAAAGGGCCTAAAATGAGCCTAGAAAGAGGCTGAAAAGAGCCTGGAAAGAGCCTGGAAAGAGCCTG
>RAHM01000116.1:2380571-2393364 GCA_003713295.1 Parotia lawesii | reverse complement strand
TGAAGATATTTAAATTACAATATCTGTGAACCCAAACTGAGATAAAGATATCACTGAAAATTGGGTTTATCACAAGAAAAGTTGAAGATATTTAAATTCTAACATCTGTGGACCCAAATTAAAATAAAGATACCACAGAAAATTGGGTTTATCAAATGGAAAATTGAAGATATTTAAACTGTAACATTTGTGAACCCAAATTGAGATAAAGCTATCACAGAAAATTGGTTTTATCAAATGRAAAGTTGATTATATTTAAATTAKAATACCTGTGGACCCAAACTGAGATAAAACATCACTGAAAATCGGTTTTATCAAATGGAAAATCGAAGATATTTAAATTAAAACATCTGTGAACCCAAACTGAAATAAAGATATCACTGAAAATTGGTTTTATCACAAGAAAAGCTGAATATATTTAAATTATAATATTTGTGGCCCCAGACTGAAATAAAGATATCACTGAAAATTGCTTTTATCAAATGTAAAGTTGAATATATTTGAATTATAACATCTGTGGACCTGAACTGAGATAAAACATCACTGAAAATTTGGTTTATCAAATGAAAAGTTGAAGATATTTGAATTATAAGATCTGTGGACCCGAACTGAGATAAAACATCACTGAAAATTTGGTTTATCAAATGAAAAGTTGAAGATATTTGAATTATAAGATCTGTGAACCCAAACTGAAATAAAGACATGACAGAAAATTGGCTTTATCAAATCAAATAACACTTTTTAAAGCGAGATCTGAAAATTCAGCTGATACCTGAAAAGATTCAATACAAAAATTCTGCCACGAATCAAGGTCGGATTTCTGTCCAGTCACTCATCCTGCCAAAATTATGGTGAATTTTAATCCTCTTCTCTCTCCCCTCAGGAATCTTTGTTTTCCCTACAAAACCAGCATTGAACATCAAATCCAAGCAGGGTTTTCCATAAAAAAAAGACGAAGCAAAAGGGAAAAAGGGATATTCCCTCCTAAATTCCCAATTTCTTCTACCAAGTGCCTGTTTGTGCATTGCATTAACAGCATTTGCATATTCAATTCCCCATTAAAATCAATCCCAAACCTTGCAGTAACGAAGGTATTGAGGCATCCAGGTGATGACAACTCATCCTGAATATTCTCCCCTCTGGGAATTCTCTTATTTTAAAAAAATAAAATCCAACATCAAATCCTTCCACGCGGCCAAGCTGCATCCTCGGATCCTCCGTTGATTTCTCGGGGTTTATCCCAAACAATTCTTTCCCAAAAGAAAGGTTTAAAATCTTCRTTTTAAGATTTCTTCACTTTCCAGTGAGGGGGGGAAAAAATCGTTCAACCAAGGCAAAATCCCAGAGATTTTCCCTCCTAAAATGTCTTTTGGTTGTTTCAGCCAATTCCCTCTGCCTCTCAGTTTTTTAGGAGTCTCCCTGCCATTCCCAAAAGCTCTGGAATGGCATTCCCAACATAAAAACCCTCAGCMCTCAGATTATTGTAAATTATTGCCAGGAACTCCTATAAAACCACRRGGCACTCGTTGAGATTACCATAATTATTCCCAGAAATCGGATTTGGGAGCCGTTTGTGCTTAGAGGCAGAAGCAGGAAAAACCCGATGGCCCAAAAGGTGGGAAACAACTTTCACCCGATTCAGGAATTCCCCAGGGAGCAGAGAGAAAGCTGGAATGGTTTTCCCACTAGAAAAAAATCCTTTCATATGGAAAAATCCTTCAAGGAGCAGGAGGATGAYGTTAATTACAGGATCATCAGAGAATCATGGAATGGTTTGGGTTGGGAAGGACCTTAAAGCTCCCTCAGTTCATGCGGGGACACCTCCCACTATCCCAGGCTGCTCCAACCTGGGACACTTCCAGGGATCCAGGGGCAGCCACAGCTTCTCTGGGAATTCTATTCCAACCCCTCCTCACCCTCCCAGCCAGGAATTCCTTCCCAATATCCCATCCAGCCCTGCCCTCTGGCAGTGGGAAGCCATTCCCTGTGTCCTGTCCCTCCATCCCTTGTCCCCAGTCCCTCTCCAGCTCTCCCTGGAGCCTTCCCTTCTCCAGGTGAACATTCCCAGCTCTCCCAGAGCAGAATTCCAGCCCTGCTGGATGGCTACAGCCATGAGAATCCAGAGCTTGGAAAACCCTGACTCAGACGTGAAGAACCATTCTCCTTTGGCAAGGAAAAAGCTTTTCCATCCAATTTTTGTAGCTGCGCCATCGCCCATCCAGACACCACAGACGGAATTCAGACACCTCYTCACATCCTAAGAGTATTGTGGAGGCAGTTTCGGAATGTCAACGAGCCTGGAAATATTTCAAACCCTGTTTTACAACTAAATCTAATGAGTGACACAAAATAGCAAATAATTAAGACAATATTGATGTACAAGAACCCAAATTTGTAGTTACTCGAATTTTTCAGGGAACAGCTCCAAACCTCTTTTTTCAGTCACTTTTAGTGATCCATCCTTCCTGAAAAACATCCATCAGGACAGTRACATTCCTGGGAGAAACCTGTGCAAATCAAGAGAGAACACAGCAGAATTCCCTCCTTTTTTATTCCAAGTGCCCACGTGGAATTTTTAGGATCATGAAGCTGCTTGAYCATAGCTGTGATTTCCAAGTTGTGATACCCCAATATCACAAAAACAATATTTTTCTGATATTCTGAGGTGAGACTCAATCGCAAGGAAATAATCCCTTTGGGGTGGAGGATCAGGAATTCTGCTCTAGGTGCTCCAAATGTAGGAATTCTACATTTCCYACCGCTTTAAAATGGGACGATGAGACACTTTACAGAAAGAAAAGACATAAATTTGTATTATTGCTGGGAGAAATGAGAGCTCTGATCAAGCAGAAAAAAAGAAATCTCATCTTTGTCCTCTACGAAAACCAGAGGTGTTTATGAAATCAAGATAAGCTCAAACACACCTTGATAAGCCAAGAAACTCCATGTCCTTTATGCAAATAAAAGCTTTCAATCCAGTTTCCACCTCGCCACGTTGTCCATCCAAAGCTCCTTTCGGCTGCGATCGTCACAGTTCTGTCCCAAAAACCACAAACACGCCAAGCAAACGTGCATCTCCCTCACAAAACAGAGAATTAAAACTTAGAGAGTCCACCCCACTGCCCCACCCACAGTCTGGGGTTCATTTTCAATCCTGGTGGGGAAGGATTCCCACTAAAAACATCCCAGGAGTTCGGGATGTGCCTTTCCGCGGTGGTGCCTTTCCGCGGTGCCCTTATCTTCGCTGCGGTGAAGGAGCATCGGCGRCTTCTCCCCGGAGATGCTGGAGGTTCCTGGCCCAGGGGCTGTCCCAGCAGCTCTGCCTGAGGGTGCTGCTGTCAGGACAGTGCCATTGTCACCACTGCCACCAGCAGAGCCACGCTGGGCACCCCCCGGCTGCCCGCGGCCGTCCTGCGGGCCTGCAGGACCGCGAACACCGCGTTGGTGGCGTTGGTGGGGATCTCCACGTTGCAGATCATGCCTTCACAGCAGGAAACACATTCCTGGTGGGGAAAAGGGGGATTAATTCAGGGGTCATTGATTCGGGGGTGATTGATTATGGGGTGATTGATTCAGCAGTGATTGATTCAGAGAGGCTTTAACAGAGCAATGTGCATTGAACGGTGCGAAGTCGAGCTAAACAGACTCAGCAGCAGCCCGGCCCAGGGCAGCAGGTGGAGCAGAGATGCTAAAAATCATCCTGAAATCAAATCTATCCGTGAATCAAATCTCCAAATCAGGAGTGCAGCTTTCCTGGAGAAACTCATCCCCCAAGCTGAGGGGGGATGTCACACAGCCACACTGACTGACACTGCAGAAATCAGAGCTTCCCCTTCCAACACACGAATTAAAAACATCCACGGGAACCTTTCAGGTTTCACCTGTTTTAAGCTGGAAAATCCTGACTCTGAAAACTTTGTTCCCCCTCAGTTTTCYCCTCAAGGTTTTGTGCTCAGTGCAGCTCCACGTGCTGAATCCACTTTATTTTTCAGTTTCCAGGGCCACCAAAGCACTGACACTGATTGCCAGGAGAGAATCCAAACCCAATTCTCTTTACGTGACCTCCTTACTAGAAAAGCCCGGAGAATAAATGAATAAAATGCCAATTTTTATCTAATCCAAAGGCACAACAACTTTTTAAAGATAAAATCTCTTCCCATGGCTGGGGGTTGGAACAAGATGAGCTTTAAGGTCCCTTCCGACCCAAACCAGGCTGGGATTTYATAATTCTATGGAAGTGCAGCAGAAGGCAGGATGCAGAGTCATTTTATTCCCTCAAAACCTCTTGGAATCACTGGAATTTGCTGCAGAAAACACAGAGATGCTCTTACATTTAACACGGATGCTGCCTGCTTCGTTTTTGGTGTCTGAAATGGTTCACGTTAAAAATAACAGAACTAATCTTCACATATTCCTGTTCAGGAATTAGTGGATAAAATTTAACAGCAGAAAACAAAACTCTACTGGGCCGTGCTTATTAAGATTAAACTTCCCCCCATCATGCCCAGGCTGGGAGGAGACACCARTCTGGGCTTTTTCCCATGGAACAAAACCTCAGCTGTGCCTCGCTTAAGCCTATGGCAAACAGAGTCTTGCATAACCTCCCTGAGAGCTCAAATCCCGAGCTCCATGCCCTGGGAACACCCCAAAAAGCCCAGGAGTTCCCCTGGGAGCCACTGCCACCCTGTCCCACCCAGCAGGAGCAGGGAAGGAGGAAGGAGGGCTCGGTCCTGCTCCTCTTGCAGCAGGTTGATCGTTCCCYRCTGYGGAGCGGCTCTTGGCACATCCTCCTGAGCTCGGCAGGAAAAACGAGTCCTGGAACGCACAGCTCCGGCCCCAGGGGCTGCCCCTGCACCAGGAKYAGGGCAGGAGTAGGGCAGGAGTAGGGCAGGAGYAGGGCAGGAGCAGCGCTTACCGTGTGCCCGCTGTCCCCGTGGCGGTGGCACCCGACCAGGTGACACTCCTCGCCGGTGGCACATTTCTTGGTGACCGAGGTGCTCTCCCCGTGGGCCGTGAAGAGGTGAACTGTCAGGCAGTACTGAGTGCCTGCAGCAGAAAATTTAGGATGTTTATTGCCAGAAATGAAGCCTTTGGAACAGGGTTTCCAACCTACACACAATCAAGGAAAATATTCCCCGAAAACGGCTGCACAAAACCGTTTGCAACTTGATCAAAAGAGCGCTGAGCAAGGAATTAATTAGTGTGAAATCTTAACTGGCCCTTCAAGTCTCCAGAAAGGAGACTTGCTTTTATTTAAATTACTAATTAGCACCATAATCTACACATTTATTTGCAGTTCTTTTTGGCAGCACGTTCCTGCTTGGTTTCACATTTGTTTCCTCATTCCTCTGCTTTGCTTCTTTCCCTTTCCCACCATTACTGCGAATGTCACCGGGAAGAAAAATGAGGAAACATTTCCATTCTTTTCTGGGTTTTATCCTCCTCTCACACAGGTGTGATCCCCAGTCAGGCAGGTCCTGCTGCTCACAAGGAACCATTGAATTTTGGGATGGTATCCAAGAAATCCTTCCGGTTTTAAACAGTTTTAATTTCAGTTTTAAATTCTTCAGGTTTTTTTAAACAACATCTTTAAAATTAACTCCTGGGAAGCACATCATTGTAAATACACACAGAGAAACACATATGGCTAATTAATATTGATCTAGTGTTCAGAAATCTGTTTGGGTATTAGTATTTTATTGTTATATAGGATATCAAATTGAGAGAGACAGAGAAAAATCATTTTCCACTGCTGCTTTACACTCCGGAATGGTCAAAATTGTCACGTCAGCAGAAATTATCTGAACTCAGYCAGGAAACTCAAATCCCATCAGTCAGCCAGACTTCTACAAGGGGGTGAGACAGGGAGAAGCCAGGTTTAAATATCACAAAGGATCTCCTAAGTGCAGCCTTACTCACTTTGAGGACACCACCTATCTTCAGCCCATCTGTTGCAGTTGTAGTTGTCCACTGCGTTGTCACAGGTGAAGCACTTGAAGCTGTTTGGGAACGGAGTGGCTTGGAAAGTATGGAAACACAGTCAGTTGGCAAGTATTGAGGGAAAAAAAGAGATTAAAATATTCAAAATAATGCTTGCACCTGCACATATTCACAAAAATAAATTACAGCTGTTTAAATCTTTTCACTGGCAGACAAATAAAACAAGTTTTGCAGAAAGGGTTTTTTTTTCTCTTGGCCTGAATTAAAATATATCCTCGTGTTTTCCCTCCCCAAAACCAAAATTGAAGTAGTGGTTGGAAAAGCAGGAAAGAGGGAAGAGTTTATCTCCCTCCTCGTGGAGCTTTGCACAGCAAACACAAATCCACGTTTTCCTTTGATGGAAAAACTGCGTTTCCAAAGCAGCTCCAGAGCCTGAGCTCCCACTCGGAAGGAGAAGTTGGATCCTTTAAACAAAGGGATCCAGAGGACTCTTAGAAAACCTCATTTCCATGATTGAAAGGAATTATTTGAAGGTGCAGGGTTCATTAGGGACATGTATTATACACAGCTATTACATCCTGGCTGTTTTCATGATGCAGATTATGCAAATGAAGGGATGGAACACCGGTGATGCCAGATAAGAGGCAAAAAAAAAATAAATAAATAATGCCACTAGTGCCAACTGGCTTCACAGGTCCCACGAGGTTTTTAATTATCTTCAGACTGAATTAATTGCATCCAGCAACACCTATTCCTCCCCTTTCCAAAACCCCCAACAAGATAAAAGACCAAAACCACCTGTTCTGGGTTATTTATGAGCAAGACACTGCAGAATTTCCTCTGCAGGGAGACAGAAAAAATCTAAGAAAAGCCCTTAAAATGTCAAAGTCCTCGTGCACTCTTTAATTTAGCAGTGCTGGTGATTTATTTCCATACAGCCAACTTGTCAAATATTAGGGATGAAGGGCTGTGGGGTGAGAAGCAGAATATTTCTTTTAAAGTTTCTGCGGAGACAAACGGGAGGCAAACACCTGAAACCCGAAGGACTGGAAGGATGTGGCAAAGAATTAAAATCTTTAAGCTAGAATTCCACAGAGAAAAGGCCAGAATTCCTTAAAAATGCCTACTTACGGTCTAGTGGAGGCCTCACGTTGTAGAAGTTGATGTTCTCAGCTGAGACCCAATTTCCTGAGAGGATGAGAAACGGGAGAATGGCTCCGGCCAGCGCCTGACGGAACAAYGCCATCCTGGCTGTCACTGCACGTGGAAATCCAGACTCTTCAGGCCTGGAAAAGCAAGGGAACACATCATTGAGTGGGAATCCTGAAAATCTGAGCATGCAGGACGATCCATTTCCTGCGAAATCCTGCTGGAACCTTGGAAATCCAGCTGGGAATGCCGGCGAGCCGGCGCTGCTGAGCGGCACAAAGCTGAGCTGGTGGTGCCTTCTGCTGGCCAGAATCCCTCACAGAGGGCTTGAACTTCCACAAAAATTCAAGTTCACGTTTTTTCTTTCATCCATTTCTCCTCCTGAGCAATGGGAATCTTAAAAATTCCTTGAAAGGACTCCTGAAAATCAACAGGGAGATTGAGGTCCTTCAGATCCAACTTGAAACAGCCTGGAATAAACAGCACCAAGGAAGCAAAATGCAGAGAAATCTCAATTTCAACATCAACAACCAATCCCTTACCTGAGATCAAGAAATTTAACTTCAGATAAGCCTCACCATCTGAATTTTAACTGCACTTTGCACAGTCACAGCATTCGAAATTCRAAGTGTAAATTCAATTTATTTCTTTTTTCAAGTGCATCCCAAGGGAATGCTAAGGAAGACGCCTGGGGATGGCACAGAGGTTTTGGAGAAGGGCAGGGTGGAAAGTTCAGAGGGATGAGATGCGAATACCCAAAAATACATTTATTCAGGCCCCCCTGGGAGCCATGCCAAGGCTTTAGAGAGAAGAGCTGAACATTTTGCTCCGCTTGATATTTAGATTTCCACACCTCCAGACAAACACAGGGAATTGTGGCGAATTCCAGTGACCCTGGAGCCTGGCTCCGATATTAAAAAGCACAATCAGCCTCGCTCCTCCCATGCAAATTCCCAGCAGGACAAACAAGCTGGAGTGGAGGCTCCTGCCAAACCAGAGCCAAGGGCATTCCCTCCAAATTTCCAGGCACACCCTGCCCAGGCTGAAAATGGTGCTCGGYACCACGGCAGAGAAATCAAGGAATTTCCCTCTTTTCCCTGGGTTTTTGGATTGTTTTTTTTCCTTTTCCAGTGGAGATGGTTTTGCCAACCAAGCAAACAACAGAATTTCAGGAATGGTGAATTTTATTGTGACTTTCAGGAATGGTGAATTTCATTGTGAATTTCAGGAATGGTGAATTTCATTGTGAATTTCAAGAATGGTGAATTTTATTGTGACTTTCAGGAATGGTGAATTTTATTGCGAATTTCAGGAATTGCGAATTTTATTGTGAATTTAACCCTCCTGCTTAAGAGCTGCTTATTAAATCCTGGCTTTATGGACATATTTCAGGAGATATTCCAAAGTCACAGCTTACCTCTGCTCCCTGTGGACTTCCAACACTGTTTTCCATAGGATGGTCCAGATTTCTTCTGGCTGCAGCCCAGGCTCTACAGAAGGATTAAGCAGAAGGATCTGTGGAGAACAAACAGCAACAGATCATCAAAATTCTGTTTTGAAGAAAAGAATTAGCATTCAATTAAGATAAAAATTAGGTTTTTATAATGAAATAGTCAAAGAAGCACTTGAACTACACAATATGGATCTTACTGAGTGCTATGGCACTGCAGAAATTGAAATCTCCTCCTTCCTGGGATATTCCAGTGCCAGAAAAGACAAATAAAAGACAAAAAACGAAGGAATGAGGCTCAGTCCATCCCCGAGATGAGTTTCCTCCAGGAAAACCATTACTCGGGCAAYGACCTGGCCAGGACCAGGCCGCACCACCTGAGTGAATATTCCAGAGATATCYCAACTTTCCACAGGAGTTATGCCCAAAACAGAAGCACAAATCAGCAGCGAGGGAACCTGAGAGGGCAAAGCCAGACCCTCAGCCTCCCAATTAGAGGCTGATGAACAAACAGGTCCTCCCCAGCGTGTGGCGTTAACGCGACTCCTGCAATTCCAAGTAGGCCGCAATTTCCAGAGCCGCACATTCCTGGTCCTAATTACCTCGTCCTCGTGTCCCTGCACCATCAGAGATCCGGTTTTCCGGACTCCAAGAGGGCTCCTTAATCCCCACTGGCTCGAGTGATGTTGGTAACAAGATGAGAAGAGTCTTTTTKGTGCCTCAAGCCATCACCCTCCTTCCTGGATCCCTCGCAAATAACTGTGTTTATCCGGGAATTCCGGCATGGTTTGGCTTGGAAGGGACTTTAAAGCTCATCCAGTTCCACCTCCCTTCCACTTGCTCCAAGCCCTTCCAGCCTGGCCTGGGACATTTATACCCTTGGCATACCTCAAGCAACCCAGTTTTGATCAAGAATTTCACCAAATTTCAGCGTCCTTCAAGCAGCTTTTAATTATTTCCATGTGACTCTGCAGGAAGGGAGGGAATTGAATCATTCCAACATTTCCAAAACTTCTCTCCTTGTCCTGTGTTTGCTGCTGGCTTAAGGGAACTCTGCCTTTATGGGGAGGCTGGGCTGTAACTGGATCTGAAGCACCTGGACAGCAAATAAAAGGCACAATTCCACTTGTGCCAGTTTGCTGCAGATGCAGGCTCTCTCTTGCTCCCCTCCCCCAAATTCCTATCRCTTTCCCTCATGCCAAACGGAAAATTTTAGGGAATATAACTACAAAAAGCGACTCTCTGGCTGGGGGAAGGCTCGGTAAATCGACCTCCCAATTTGATGCAGTCAAAGGTGTCCTTGTTTGCCAAGCAGGCCGATAAATAATGGATGTTGTTTGCCATGGGCTTGGTTACACAGCTGCACCACGAGGGCGTTCTCAAATCAAATAAGAAAATATTGGCCCCAAAATGGCTTTCACAGCTCACCCAGAATCTTTCAAAAGCGTATTTTCCTCCCAGTGCCTTATCTCTGGTGTGCTTGCAGATAATGTTATCTAGAGGAATGAGTAAATGTTTCATTAGGCCCAATTAGGAGCTCTCATTAATGAAGGGGAGAACTGTCACAACAGGGAAGATTAACTTCTATAAACAGGAGCGAACAGGGAGCTGCAGCTTTCCTGGGGGAGGGAAGGCAAGCCAAGAGGGAAGGGCTGCTGCTATAAAAAACCCGGGACTAAAACTCATTTCAAGCAAACAACCAGGAACACAATGGCTCAACTAATGAGTATCTTCCAGCAGCTCGGAATCTCGCAGGGCRGGATGGAAAAGTAGGAAGCAGCATCCCTAAATCCTGATTTTAATAAAGTCTGTCGACATTGTTTTTCCTGGCGGGCTCGGTGGAGGATTAGAAGATCGAACAGSAGATATGGAATGCAAATGAAACTTCCTGCTGTCGTTCTGGTGCCTTGAGAGGCCACCTAAAAACAGAGACTAGACAAAAATAAGGGAATAAAGGTGGGTATTTCTTTGAAAGGCCTTCAAAGGTACCCCTGGGGAGAGGGACCCCAGAGACCACTGCCGAGATGGACCCCGAGATGGACGACAGGTCACGAGTTCTTCACACTTTTACAGGTTTGGTTCATTTGTATATCAGGGTTAATTCTCCAATTAAAGCTTCAGTTTAATGGTGTAGTTCCCCTCAGCTTGCCCCTGTTTAGAGGCTTTTGGTTTATACATTTTGGGCCTAGGACTGTCTGGGTGTCGTTGGAGAGCAGGCCTGGAGAGGCTTTGTTATGTCTGCCCAGCAAGGCTTTGTTATGTCTGCCCAGCAGGAGGGAGCAGAAGTGAACAGGCTCCAAGAAACTTCAGAGTTACACACCAGGCAGTGCAGGATTTGAAAAATATAAAAGTTAAAACATAAGGCATCAGTTGGGTGAGCAATTTTCAGGTGCTATTAGGTAATTGCAAACGGTTCTGTGAAGCTCCTTGAACAGCACTTYGGGACACGGGAGCTCCACAGGCACAGGCAGAAAAGGGATTTTTTGTTCAGGGCTGAAAAGCTACAACCCAACACCTCACGGYACCACATCAAATCCCAAAGGCCACAGAGCAAATCCAACTCGGCTAAAAGGGCRAAAAGAGCTCCCCCATTCTCAGGTTCTCCTCTGGAGACCATTTAATTCCTGCAAAAGCCAGGGAGTGAAGAAGTGGATGGAGCAAAAAACAAAATAAACCCAAAAAATCATAATTTCCTTTAGGAAACAAGCAGACACATTAAAAATAAAAAGGGGGGAGAAGTGAATATTTGGACAAATTGATGATTGCAGATCTGCATATTTAAAGYTATTTGCTGTAGAAGTTTTACCTTTTCTTCCCTGCTGAGTTCAGCCTCTATTCTTTCCCTTTTTACCTCCCAGCATGCCATTATCAGCACAGAACACCYCAGAAAAACACATTTTACACTACACTGACAGACATCTGCAAGGAGTAACACTGACAGCATCAAACTGGATCTTTAAACACCACACACTTCCTTTATCTGCACCCACAGTCCAAATTTGGCCTCAATTACAAGAAATTACGGAGTTCTTTATCAGCGATCTCGTAAAAGTGGAGCACATCATCGTTTAGCTCGGGGCTGATGTTGGCACRGGAGGTGTGAGGTAAAGGGCTGGAGACTGGAGGTGTCTGGCTCCACCAAACACACAACYGCCGTGATTTCAGAGAGAAAATAATCCCCGATGAACACGAGAAACCTGGGAAGTGCCACCGGAGGGAAGGATCCGCGGGGAGGAAACACGGAATGCAAAGTGCTTTATTCCTTTCACAGCCCAAACGGACATTTGGGTTAAAAGTCAGAATCCCCCGTTGTGGATGGATGGATTTTCCTCACGTGGAAAACCATTTATTTCCCTTTTCCTGACACACATTCCCATTCCCAGCCACACATTCCCATTCCCATTTCCTGACATTCCCAGCCACACATTCCCATTCCCATTTCCTGACACACATTCCCATTCCCTGACACACATTCCCGTTCCCACATTCCCATTCCCAGACACACATTCCCATTCCCAGACACACATTCCCTTTTCCTGACTCACATTCCGATCCCCAGACACACATTCCCATTCCCACATTCCCATTCTCAGACTCCCATTTCCTGACACACATTCCCATTCCCACATTCCCATTCCCTGACTCACATTCCCATTCCCACATTCCCATTCCCAGACACACATTCCCATTCCCAGACACACATTCCCATTTTCTGACTCACATTCCCATCCCCAGACACACATTCCCTTTTCCCGACACACATTCCCATTCCCAGACTCACATTCCCATTCCCACATTCCCATTCCCAGACACACATTCCCATTCCCTGACTCACATTCCCATCCCCAGACACACATTCCCTTTTCCCGACACACATTCCCATTCCCAGCCACGCATTCCCATTCCCAGACTCCCATTCCCAGACTCCCATTCCTATCCAGAGACACACATTCCCATTCCCTGACACACATTCCCATTCCCACATTCCCATTCCCTGACACACATTCCCATTCCCACATTCCCATTCCCAGACTCCCATTCTCTGACACACATTCCCATTTCCTGACACACATTCCCATTTCCTGACATTCCCATTCCCACTTTACCATTTCCCGACACACATTCCCATTCCCTGACACACATTCCCATTCCCACATTCCCATTCCCAGCCACACATTCCCATATTCCCATTCCCAGCCACACATTCCCATTCCCATTCCCACATTCCCATTCCCACATTCCCATTCCCAGCTG